>PVIH01028408.1:0-15238 GCA_004025045.1 Sigmodon hispidus | reverse complement strand
GACATTTGAAGAGCAGTAGTGGGCCCTCTTCAGGAGCTTTACTTACAAAATATTGTCAAGTGGTTTGTATGCTACTTTGCAGGGGAGGCAGCACTCATGTCATAGCCAATATTTCCTCTATGGTTAATGTTAATTATTGTTTTAAAAAATTGTATTTTTAAACCATCCCCTCTCTGTGACACTATTGAAATCTTGCCCCCTTTGCTGTTTTAATTGCATGCCAGATAATTTGGTCTTTTTCCAGAAAAGAATGCTGGGAGAAGACTTGAAAAGGATAAACTGAACCCAGGGATCTCTGTTAGATCATTTCAATTTATAAAATAAGTAAGAGAGGGCTGGAGAGATGGCTCAGCGGTTAAGAGCAACGTCTGCTCTTTCAGAGGACAGGGGTTCGATTCCCAGCAACCACATGGCAGCTAACAACTGTCTGTAGTTCCAGTTCCAGGCAAACACCAAGGCAAATAAATAAATAAATAAAGATTAAAAAAGAGAAATTTATGAGAATAAGCAAGAAATTATGACATACATAATAAAAAAATAATAATAAAAATAAAAATAAAATAAGTAAGAGAGGTGTGGCTACATTCGAGGGAATTGAGGCCCCCATAGTAGAAGAGTGAATTTGAAGATCATGCCACTTATCCCAAACCCATGGCAATGACCTTGCTGATAATTAAAAATACCACCATCATTGAGGAAACTACCTCCTTTTTGTTTAAATTGATCTGTTCAGTTCTTAGATCACTTAGTAACTGGTTTCACGGGTATTCAGAAATAGCTAGAATTTAGCCTTTCTGGATTTGATAATTAAAAAAAGAATAGATTCTGTTTTCCAGGAGTTTTGATCCTTGTAAAATAATGACTTCCTACCAGCTCCAATGCAAAAGAAATCCATTTTTAAAAAACAAATAACTTGTCCAGCTGTGTTTCAGGGGTTGCCTCCCCTTGATTACAGTGATTGCTGTGTAACTGCAGATATTTTTTGAAGACTTTTTTAAATTCTTTTTTTTTATAAGCAAATAAAAAATTTAAAATAGTAAAAAAAAAAAAAATAAAATAAAAACCTCCTCAAAAATAAAAGCCCTGGTCCAGATGGTTTCAGTGCCAAATTCTACCAGACATTCAAAGAAGAATTACTACCATTACTCCTCAAACTATTTCACACAGTAAGAAATGAAGGAATATTGCCAAATTTCTTTTATGAGGCCACAATTACCCTAATACCCAAGTCACTCAAAGACACAACAAAGAAGGAAAATTACAGACCAATTTCCCTCATGAATATTGATGCGAAAATTCTCAACAAAATTTTGGCAAACCGTATATACAACAATGTATAAAAGATATCATCCACCTCGACCAAGTAAGCTTAATCCCAGAAATGCAGGGCTGGTTTAACATACAAAAAACTGTAAATGTTATCCATCATATAAACAAAATAAAGGAACAAAACCACATGATCATATCCTTAGATGCAGAAAAAGCCTTTGACAAAATCCAACACTACTTTGTGATTAAAGCCCTGGAGAGATCAGGAATACAGGGAGAATACCTAAATATAATAAAGGCGATTTACAAGAAGCCGACAGCCAGTATCAAACTTAATGGACAAAAACTCAAAGCAATCCCACTAAAGTCAGGAACTAGAGAAGGATGTCCTCTCTCCCCTTATCTATTCAATATAGTTCTCGAAGTTTTAGCTAAAGCAATAAGGGAATGAAAAGAGATTAAGGGCATACAAATTGGAAAGGAAGAAGTGAAGCTATCTCTATTTGCAGAAGATATGATTGTATATACCAGTGACCCACTAAATTCTTCCAAGGAACTTTTACAGCTGATAAACACCTTCAGCAGTGTAGCAGGATAGAAGATTAACTCAAAGAAATCAGTAGCCCTTTTATACATTAAAGATAGAAGGGCTGAAGAAGAAATAAGGGAAACACTACCCTTCATAATAGCTGCAAATAGTATTAAATACCTTGGAGTAACTATAACCAAAGAAGTAACAGACCTATTTGACAAAAATTTTAAATCACTGAAGAAAGAAATTGAAGAGGATATCAGAAAATGGAAAGCTCTTCCATGTTCCTGGATTGGTAGGATTAACATAGTAAAAATGGCAATTCTATCCAAAAGCAATCTACAGATTCAATGCACTGCCCATCAAAATCCCAACACAATATTTTTTGGACCTTGAAAGAACAATACTCAATTTCATTTGGAATAACAGGAAAGACAGGATTGCCAAAACTATTTTACTCAACAAAAGAACCTCAGGAGGTATCACCATCCCTGACTTCAAGCTATACTATAGAGCTACAGTAATAAAAACAGCCTGGTACTGGCATAAAAACAGACTTGTGGACGAATGGAATAGAATTGAGGATCCAGACATTAACCCAAATACCTATGAATACCTGATCTTTGACAAAGAGGCCCTAAACATTCAATGGAAAAAAGATAGTATATTTAACAAATGGTGTTGGCATAGCTGGATGGAAGTGTGTAGAAAAATGCAAATAGATCCGAGCCTGCCACCCTGCACAAAACTCAAATCCAAGTGGATCAAAGACCTCAACTTAAACCCAACCACTTTGAACTTGATAGAAAAGAAAGTGGGAAATACACTTCTATGAATTGGCACAGGCCAACATTTCCTAAATATAACACCAGTGGCACAGGCACTAAGACCAACAATCAATAAGTGGGATCTCCTGAAGCTAGGAAGCTTCTGCAAAGCCAAGGACACTGTCAATAGGACAAAATGACGGCCTACAGAATGGGAAGAGATTTTCACCAATCCTACAAGTGATAGAGGACTGATCTCTAAGATATATAAAGAGCTCAAGAATCTAGAGCCCAAAACCTTGAATAACCCAATCAAAAAATGGGGTTCAGATCTAAAAAGGGAATTCTCAGCAGAGGAACTACAAATGGCTGAAAGGCACCTGTAAAAGTGCTCATCATCTTTAGCCATCAGAGAAATGTAAATCAAAACAACTTTGAGATACCACCTAACACCTGTTAGATTGGCTAAGATAAAAGGCAGAGATGACAGCCTATGTTGGAGAGGATGTGGAGCAAGGGGAACACTCCTCCATTGTTGGTGGGAGTGTAAGCTTGTTCAGCCACTTTGGAATGCAATATGGAGGTTTCTCAGAAAATTGAGAATCAATCTCCCCAAGGACCCAGCAATACCACTTCTGGGTGTATACCCTAAAGAAGCACATTCACACTCCAAAGGTATTAGCTCAACTATGTTTATAGCAGTGTTATTTGTAATAGCAAGAAACTGGAAACAACCTAGATGTCCCTCAACTGAAGAATGGATTAACAAACTGTGGTACAGCTACACAATGGAAAACTACTCAGCAGTAATAAAAAACGATATCCTAAAATTCACAGGCAAATGGATGGATTTGGAGAATATCCTCCTGAGCGAGGTTTCACAAACTCAGAAAGATAAGCAGGGGATGTATTCACTCAATGGTCTCTAAACAAGCAAACAAGAAAAAAGCCAAGGATGCCCAGGCTGCAATTCACGACCACTGAACAGCTTGGGATCAGAAACACCCTGGACTGACCCTTTGGACCCCACTCCAACTATAGGAACACCTGACTCACTCTTGAGGGAGGGGGGACAAAACTGGATTTGCCAGGAGTGGAGACTGATCTAAGCATTATTGTGTCAGTGGGACCATAGGATTGTCTGTTCCCAGCCCAGGGAGGGGATGGGGAGTTGTGGAGAAGAAAAAATGACCTGATGTGGCAGGAAGGGGAAGGGACCTTGAATAAGGATATACACGAATGAAAAAGAAAAAATTCAGAGGGAAAGCTGAACACAAAGTAAATATATGTGTAGTAATCTTATTTGCATTATCACCCTTGATAAGTCATACTTATGATTTTTATCTTCTTCATAGTTATTGTTAACTTATCAGCATTTTAAATTCATTTTACTGTTTTTCTTGATAAATACAAAATAAAGAAGAAAAAAAAATTAAAATTTGTTCCATAAAAAAAGAACCCATGTGATTGCCAATGCCCCTTAGTCAACAAAAAATAATAAAAAACTATGTCAAATTTCCTCAAAATATTGCTTATTAATATTTGTTTTTATTATAAATATTTAATAGTCATAGTCAATCTCTTTCGAACAAAAAGGGTGGGGAGAAGTAAAACTATTTCTATTTGTAGATGATGTAATAATTGTATACATAAGTGACTCACAAAATTCTACCAGGAAACTTCTCCAGCTGATAAACACCTTGACCAATGTAGCAGGATATAAGATTACCTCAAAGAAATCAGTAGCCCTCCTATACACTAAAGATAAAAGGGCTGAAAAAGAAACAAGGGAATCATCACCCTTTATAAAAGCTGCAAATAGCTTTAAATACCTTGGGGGTAACTATAACCAAAGAAGTATCAGATCTGTTTGGCAAAAACTTTAAATCATTGAAGAAAGAAATTGAAGAGGTTATCAGAAAATGGAAAGCTCTCCCATGTTCCTGGATAGGTAGGATCAACACAGTAAAAATGGCAATGCTACCAAAAGCAATCTACAGATTCAATGCACTGTCCATCGAAATCCCAACACAATTTTTTACAGACCTTGAAAGAACAATACTCAACTTCATTTAGAATAACAGGAAAGCCAGGATTGCAAAACAATTTTGCTCAACAAAAGAACCTCAGAAGGCATCACCATCCCTGACTTCAAGTTATACTATAGAGCTACAGTAATAAAAACAACCTGGTACAGGCATAAAAGTAGACTGTGGATCAATAGAATTGAAGTGAAGATCCCAACATTAACCCAAAAACCTATGCACAACTGATCTTTGACAAAGTGCCCAAAATATTCAACAGAAAAAGGTAGTATCTTTAACAAATGGTGTTGGCATAACTGGATGGTAGTGTGTAGAAAAATTCAAATAGATGCAAGCCTATCACCCTGCCCAAAACTCAAATCCAAGTGGATCAAAGACCTCAACTTAAACCCAGCCACTTTGAACTTGAGAGAAAAGAAAGTGGGAAATACACTTCTACAAATTGGCACAGGCCACCACTTTCTAAATATAACACCAGTGGCACAGACACTAAGAACAACAATCAATAAGTGGGACCTCCTCAAACTGAGAAGCTTCTGTAAAGCCAAGGACACAGTCAGTAAGACAAAATGACAACCTACAGAACGGGGAAAGAGTTTCACCAATCCTACAAGTGATAGAAGACACATCCCTAAAATATATAGAGAACTCAAGAAACTATCACCCAGAGCCCTAAATAACCCAATTAAATATGTGGTTCAGAATAAAAAGGGAATTGTCAGCAGAAGAATTACAAATAGGTGAAAGGGACTGATCTAAGCATTATTGGGTCAGTGGGACCATAAGACTGTCTGCTCCCTGCCCAGGGAGGGGATGGAGAGTTGTGGAGAAGAAAAAATGACCTGATGTGGCGGGAGGGGGAAGGGACGTTGAATAAGGTTATACAGGGATGAAAAAGAAAAAAATTCAGAGGGAAAGCTGAACACAAAATAAATATAAAAAAAAAATGTATCCATCATCTTTAGCCATCAGAGAAGTGCAAATCAAAACAACTTTGAGATAACACCTGACATCTGTCAGAAAGGCTAAGATTAAAAACACAGAAGGCAGCCTATGCTGGAGAGGATGTGGAACAAGGCAAACACTTCTCCATTTCTGGTGGACGTGTAAGCTTGTTCAGCCAATCTAGAATGCAATATGGTGGTTTCTCAGAAAACTGGGAATCAGTCTCCCCAAAGATCCAGCAATACCACTACTGGGCGTATAACCTAATGATGCACATTCACACTCCAAAGGCATTAGCTCAACTATGTTCATAGCAGCATTATTTGTAATAGCAAGAACCTGGAAACAACCTAGATGCCCCTCAAATGAAGAATGGATTAACAAACTGTGGTACATCTACACAATGGAGTACTACTCAGTAGTAAGAAAATGATGTTCTAAAATTCTCAGGCAAATGGATGGATTTGGAGAATATCCTCCTGAGCGAGGTATCACAAACCCAGAAAGATAAGCAGGGAATGTACTCACTCATTAGTGGATTTTAAACAAAAAGCAAAGCACACCCAAGCTGCAAATCACAACCAATGAATAGCTTGGGATCTGAAGAAGCTTAAACTGACACCTTGGAGCCCACTGCCTCCAGAGGAACACATGACCTGATCTTGATGAGGAAATTGGACTTGCCTGGAGTGGATCCTGAACTAAGCCACCTTGGGGCCTCCTGCCCTTTGTGGGGAGGAGATGAGAAGGGAGAAGAGTGATCCGGAGGAGTCAGGAGGGGGAAGGGAGTTTGAACAAGGGGATATTTGGATTAAAAAAAATAAGACCTTATTAAAAATAAATAAAAAATGGTGAAAAGGAAATTATGAGGATGAATTAGAAATAAATTCCAGCATATGATTAAAGTTATTTGAATCTTTATTTCCATCTTTATTTTAATAAAGTACAATTCATGATTCCAAATTTACTTAAATTCATTATATTTGCTGTATATTACCATTCAGAATTTTTCTTATATTTCCAAGACCAATGTTTTCTTAAGAAGTGAATTTGACAGTATGAATTATGTAGAAATAGGTGGATATATGTTGGGGAAATTCACTCCTTATGCTGTATCTAATATATTTTAGAGAAGGTAACTATTGTAAATATATCATTGAGTGCTTCTGCATCACAAGGGTCATTTAAATGCCATAAAGCTATCTTGCCTGGTTTAGTTCTTAGATCTAGCAGAAGCAAATTAAAGCTTTGTTATAGGGTCAAGTTATTTAGTTATAGGGTACTGTTGTTTCATTAGCTAAGGCTTCATTGGTTTTAGGTTGATCATGATTGACTGTTTTTTGCTGTGTCCGCTGAATATATTGTGCTGATGGAGGTCAGATAAAAAGTCTTTATTCCTGCTTCTCAAAGATTCTCTGGAAATTCTTTTTTGATTTATTTTTAATTTATGTGCTCATTTTGCCGAGGAAGCAGCATTCTAAGGAACTTGATTTGGGACTATTGAGACAACCAGCCTCATGAATTAAGTAGCTGACAGATGCTTTGCCTCTTTAGCGTGTACACAATCATTGTATTGCTTCGCCTCTCACATATAAGGCAACTGAATAAATACCTTTTCCTTATAAACGCATTGTTGAGGCTCTGTTTCTCTAGAGAATCTTATTTAATCTTTTTGGTTGACTTTTATAATATTGACATAAAATCCTCATTGATCTTTCTTCTTCTCTCACTACTTTTTTCCTTCATTGTTCACATTTACTTAAAATTCATGAAAATAATTATAAATTTTATTATCTTTATTTCCTCTTGTCTCTTGAACTCACTGTGTTTCGTACTACTCCATCAATCTTGTCGTTGTGACTATTGGTCACACATTAATAGAGTCTCAGACCTCACCTTACTTGATTTGCTGGTTGTCTTTTTGTCACAGGTAATTTTTGACTCCTTAAAATGCTTAACTCTGGTTGGCTTCCTTTATTCTACTGGGTTTTGACCATCTCCATACCTCACTATATGCTTCTTCTTAGACCTTTTATTTGGATTTTGTTTTTTATTTTTTTCTTGTTTGGAGAGTGGTGTATTCTAAGAGTTAGACCTCAATGCTTGCTTATCCCTTGTGTTTTGCATGTCATCCTTTTTACTCTGAGCACAGTAGATACAGTGTGCCTGAAATTGCTCCCTAGACTGCTTCTTTTAGTCCAGTTGTATAAATGCCACTTATATAACTCTAGCTCTCAATGTTTGTCACTACTTCTGATTTTTTCTTTGAACTCCAAACTAGTAAATCAACATTACTAACTACTATGATATCTTACAAGCACCTCAAATTTAACCCTCAGAACTAAACCTCTAATCTGCTTTTCAACTTCCTATTAATAGATAGCAACTCCATTTTTAAATTTTTCAGCCTAAATCCTTGATATTTTTACATTATTACCTTTTGTGACTCATCAGTGAAATACTTTATTGTCTCTTATCTAGAATATTCAATAGCTTCCTACTCTTCATTTACTACTAGAGGAGCACTTTTTTATTTTTTATTTTTGAGTGGGTTTCAGGTAGCTTACTCTGGTCTAGAACCTGTTATATAGCCAAGAATGACTCTCTACTTGTGATCTTCCTGACTTCCCTTTCCAAGTGCTAGAGATATGGGTGTGTTCCATTCATCCATTAAACTTAGGGATTCATATATGCTAGGTAAGAACTTTACCAAACAGGCTACATTCTCAGCCAATTTAAAATTTAAATTTTACTTTTAGCTCACAGACTATATAATAGCATTTCTCTTCTCAGAACAGCCCATTGATTTCCATCAATGTTATATGTTATAAATAATGTGCTATCATAATTTTTCAATATTATTTGCATTTTATGATTGACTTTAATTTAGTATACTCCAAACTTATTCACTGATTTTTCAGCATGAACAGCTCATTCTCACTGTTAGATGTGCTCGCTTTCCAGGTTCCCTTTTTGGAACACATTCTGGTTGATATTTGGTGAATTTGCTTTTTCTTTTACTTTGGGTATTTGCATAAATTTCATCTCATTACTATGATTGATATAAAAGATATATTTTTGCTTTTTAGTTCCTTTATCCCCTTTCTGATCTTTAGTATACTGTTGCTATCTGAAAAAAAGTTTTATGTATTTATTTTTTGTTGGCATTATTTTGTATGATTTCCTACTTTAGAAATACATTTTTCTGTGGATATCTATATTTTTCTATATTGCTATAATGCTTGTACTTTTCAGTGATTTTGTTGAGCAAATAAGTGTATATCTTTTCAAATGAGAACTTCCATCATTTAAAAGTAAACATACCAAACCATGAAGAAGACAGACCTGCATTCTAAACCTGGTTTTGGTAAGTTACAGTTTCTAAGAAACAGACAAGTCACTTAATAATTCAGAGCTTCAGTTTTGCAGCCAATAAAATAGGGCAACCAACCTACTTGAATCTTTGTGCCTCATGTCCCTAAATAACACTCATGATCCCGTTTTATTTTATAACTGTTCTCCTCATACCTGCTGCTGCTCTCTCTCCTGCCCATTCTCCCAGTCCTCCCCCAGCCTCTCTCTGCCCTGCTCACTCCCCAGAGAAGGCAAGCAATCCCAAGGTGAGTCAGTTCAGTATGGCATATCATTTTGAGGTAGGACCAAATCCCTTCCCTAAGTATCAAGGCTGAGAAAGGTGTTTCTCAGGATAAACTCTAGTCCAATTGCAAGAGGCTCCTGAAACTGCCCATGCCTTTTGACTGTCATCTACATTCAGAGGGTCCAGATTTATTTCATTAAGTTTCATGAGCTGTTGTTTCAGAGTCTACAAGCTCCCAACAGCACTAGCCAGCCTATTCCATGGGTCTGCTCATCATGATCCTGATCCCTCTGCTTATGAAATCTCTCCTCCCCCTCTTCAGCTGGACCAGTAGCTCAGCCTTGTGTTTAGTTATGAATCTCTGCATCTGCCTCCATCAGCTGCTGGATGAAGGTTCAATAATGGCAATTAGGGTGGTCATTCATATGATTAAAAAAAGGCCAGTTTAGGTGCCCTCTTCACTATTGCTTGGAGGCCTAGCTGGGCTCATCCTGTGGGTTCTTGTGTGTTCCTTAGAACACTCAAAGTTTCTTTCTTATTCCACAATGGCTCCCTTTATCAGGATATCTACTTCTTTGCTCTCCTTCTCTTTTGCTCCTCTCTCCTCCCATGATCAGAATTTTCTCAGGAGATCTTCTCTATTTCTCCTTTCCATGGGCATCTATAGATGTCTTTCTTAACTTTGTCTTGTTACCTAGCTGCAGGGAAGGGTGTGTATTGTAGCCTGGTTACCTTTTGCATTATATCTAAAGTAGACTTATGAGTGAGTACATACTGTGATGTCTTTCTGGGTCTGATGTTACTTCACTGAGAATGATATTCTCCAGATCCATCCATTTGCTTGCAAATTTCAGGATGTCAGTTTTAATTTTTTATTTATTATCTATCTATCTATCTATCTATCTATCTATCTATCTATCTATCTATTTCTGCTGATCAGTATTTCATTGTGTAAATGTACCACAATTTTTTAAATCCATTCTTCAGTTCAGGGGCAACTAGGTTATTTCCAGGTTCTCGTTTTTATGAATAATGCTGCTATGAACATAGTTGAGCTAATACTTGGGATAAGAATGTGTATCCCTTGGGTATATGCCCAATGGTGATATTGCTCGTTTATTGGGGAGACTGATACCCATTTTTCTGAGGAACTGCCATACTGATTTCCAAAGTGGCTGGACAAGTTTACACTCCCATTGGCAGTGGAGAAGTGTTCCCCTTGTTTCACATCCCCTCCAGCATAGATTTTCATCTGTGTTTTTGATCTTAGACATTCTGATAGGTGTAAAATAGTATTTCAAAGTTGTTTTGGTTTGCATTTCTATGATGGCTAAGAATGCTGAGCAGTTCTTTAACTGTCTTTAGCCATTTGTAATTCTTCTGTTGAGAATTCCCTTTTTATCTTTGTACCCATTTTACAATTGGATTATTTGGGGTTTTGGCCTCTAGTTCCTTAGTTCTCAATGTACTTTAGAGGTCAGTTGTCTGATGTAGGGTTCGTGAAGATCTTTTCCCATGCTTTAGTTTGTTGTTTTGTCTTATTGACCATGTGCTTTGCCTTACAAAAGCTCGTCAGTTTCAGTAGGTTCCATTTTTTAATTATTGCACTCTATCTGTGGTACTGGTATTAGATTTAGAAAGTGGTCTCCTGTGCCAATGCATTCAAGTTATTTCCCACTTATTTTCAGGTTCAGTGTAACTAGGTTTATGTTGAGGTCTTTGACTGACATGGATTTGAGTTTTGTGCAGGACAATAGATATGGCTCTATTTGCATTTTCTACATAGCACAATCCAGTTATGCCAGCAAAATCTTTTGAAGATATTATTTTATTTCCATCATATATTTTGGCCTCTTTGTCAAAAATCAGGTGTTCATAGATATGTGGATTAATGTCAGGGTCTTCAATTTAATTCCATTCACTCACAAGTCTATTTATATGCCAGTACCAAACTGTATTTATAACCATAGCTCTATAGTATAACTTGAAGTCAGGGATGGTGATGCCTCCTAAAGTTCTATTACTGAATAGGCTTGTTTTGGCAATCCTGGTTTTCTTGTTAATCCATATGCAGTTGAGTGTTATTTTTTTCAAGGTCTGTGAAGAAGTTGTGTTGGGATTTTGATGGAGATTGTATTGAAACTGTAGATTTGCTTTTGGTAAGATTGCCATTTTTACTGTGTTGTTCCTACCTATCCAAGAGCATGGGAGATCTTTCCATTTTCTGATATCTTCTTCACTTTCTTTCTTCAGTGATTTAAAGTTCTTGTTGTACAGGTTTGTCATTTCTTTGTTTAGAGTTGCCCTAAGATATTTAATGTTATTTGTAGCTATTGTAAAGGGTAATGTTTTCCTGATTTCTTTTCCAGCATTTTTTATCATTTGTGTAGAGGAGGGCTATTTTTTTTTTGAGTTAAACTTACATCCTGATACATTGCTGAAGGTGTTTATTAGCTGTAAGAATTCCTTGGTAGAGTTTTGGGGGTCACTTATGTATATTGTCATATCATCTGCAAAGAGTGAAAGTTTGACTCCTTCCTTTTCAATTTGTATCCCCTTGATCTTACCGTTTTAGCTAAGACTTCAAGAACTGTATTAAATAGAAATGGAGAGAGAGGCCAGTCTTGTCTTGTTCCTGGTTTTAGTGGGATTGCTTCGAGTTTCTTTCCATTTAGTTTGATTTTGACTGATGACTTGCTGTACATTGCCTTTATTATGTTTAGGCATTTTTCATAAATCTCTGAGTGTTGGATTGTGTCAAAGGTATTTTCAACATTTAATGAGAGGATCATATGTTTTTTTTTCTTTCAGTTTTTTTAATGTGATGGATGACATTGATAGTTTTTTGTATGTTGAACCATCCCTACATCTCTGGAATGAAGCCTACATGGTGGATTAATTTTTTTGATATATTGTTGTATTTGGTTTGCCAGAATTTTATTATTTTTGCATCAATATTCATGCGGGAGATTGGTCTGTAATTCTCTTTGTTTATTGCATCTTTGTGTGGCTTGGGTATCAGGGTGACTGTAGCCTCATAAAAAGAGTTTGGCAATGTTCCTTCTGTTTCTATTGTGCGAAACAATTTGAGGAGTATTGCCATCAGTTCTTTTCTGAAAATATGGCAGAATTCTGCAGTGAAACCATCTGGCTCTGGGCTTTTTTAGTTGGGAGACTTTTTTTATTTTATAAAATAAAGTAATAAAGTCCTTTTTTTCCCCCTGTGTATCCCCTTGTTCTCCCTCCCTTCCCCCTTCCAATTTTTCCAGGTCAACCTTCAGCTTCCCTTCTCCCCATCCCCCCATCCTAGAAATCCCAAGGTGGATCATCTTAACATCCACTTCAGGCAAGTCAAATTTTCTCATCCAAATGGCAAGAATGGTTTAGGTGTTTCCCTGGAGAGAATTGGCTCCAAAGTGCCAGTCCACACACAGAAACACAGTTTGTTCCCTGGTTGGGAGACCTTTAATAACAACTTCTATTTCCTTGGTAGTTACAAGTCTCTTTAGGTCATTTATCTGGTCTTGCTTTTGTTTTCGTAAGTGGTACCTATTCAGAAAGTTGGTCCACTTCTTTTATGTTTTTCATTTTGGTGGAGTACAGGTTTTTGAAGTATGACCTAATGATTCTCTGAATTTTCCTGGTATCTGTTGTTATGTCCCCTTTTTCATTTCTGATTTTGTTAATTTGGGTACTCTCTCTGCCTTTTGGTTAGTTTTGATAAAGGTTTGTCAGTCTTGTCAACTTTATCAAAGAACCAAGTCTTTGAGTCATTGATTTATTTTTTTTGTGTGTGTTGTTCTCTTTGTTTCAATTTTATTGATTTCCGCCCCGAGTTTGATTATTTCCTGCCTATTACTCCTGCTAGGTGAGTTTGCTTCTAATTCTTCTAGAGCTTTTAGCTGTGCTGTTAAGTCTCTTGTGTGAGATTTCTCTGTTGTTTGAGGTTTCTGGCCTGGACTATTGGATCTAGCCCTGGGTTCTGACCTGCAGACCAGCAGTCCGACAGAAACACACAGACACTTGTATTAATTTTATGCTGATTGATGTAGGACCCAGGCATATTCCTAGCTAGCTCTTGCTCTTAAACTAATCCATGATTCTTCTCTTGTTCAACCATGCATCTTGGTACCTTTTCTCAGAGCAGCATTTCAACTTCTTTCCTCTGTGTCTGCTAGCATCTCATTGTCGTTTCTCCATGGTGCCTCTCTGGGTTTTCTGTGGCATCTCTGCTCTATTCTTTCTGTTCCCAGAGTTTTCTTAGTCTGGTAGCCCTGCCCACCCTTCCTGTCTGCCTTTGGTCAATCAGCATTTTTATTAAACTAGTAGGCAGGACAATTATTTACAATGCAACAACATAGTCCCACTATATTTCTCCAAGTTTTTTAATGATGGCTTCCAGTGCCCTCATAATGAATTTTTTTCTTAGCACCACTTTCATTGTATCCCATAAGTTCAGATATGCTGTGGATTAATTTTCATTGAATTCTGGAAGTCTCTGATTTTTTTTAATGAAGTTTCAAATATATACTAATACACTAGTCATTTCATCATGTGGTATTCCATGTACGTGAGGATAACATTTAAACATTCAGTTTCCTAACATCAACTATCATGGTGAAACTCTGTCTTTCCTTACATCTTTGTGTACTTGCTGATACTGCTCATGTTATTTTGAGATACAAAATTCCGTTAAGAAGATAGTAAAATCTTATTTAGTGTACACTGCCCTATACTCTATTTTATAAAGCATTCATTTCTGTGTAGACATGCATTCATCTGCTCATTCTGCTAATGTACTCACATAGTACTTCTCACTTGTTCTCTCAGCACTTGAAGGGAGTAGAATAATAGGTCAGTGTCAGATGGGTCTGTATTAATATCAACTTGCCAATCACACACAAAAAATCTGTATGATCTTGGGTACATTAACCTTAGCTGAGCTGTTTTATTTTATTTTATTTTTTTTTGCATTTTTTTATTCCTTTTTTTTCTTTATTTTGTATTTATCAAAGAAACAGTAAAAAGAATTTAAAAAAATGCTAAAGAGTTAACAATAACTATACAGAGGATAATAATCATAAGCATGGCTTATCAAGGGTGGAAAATTCAAATAAGATTACTACACATATATTTTCTTTGTGTTCAGCTTTCCCTCTGAATTTTTTTTTCATCCCTGTATATCCTTATTGAAGGTCTCTTCCCCCTCCCACCACATCTGATCATTTTTCTTCTCTGCAACTCCCCATCCACTCCCTTGGCAGGGAGCAGACAGTCCTATGGTCACACTGGCCCAACAATGCTTGGATCAGTCTTCACTCCCGGCCAAATCCAGTTTTGTCCCCCCTCCCTCAAGTGTGAGTCAGGTGTTCCTATAGATGGACTGGGGTCCAAAGGGTCAGTCCAGGGTGTTTCTGATCCCAAGCTGTTCAGTGGTCGTGAATTGCAGCCTGGGCATCCTTGGCTTTTTTCTTGTTTGCTTGTTTAGAGACCATTGAGTGAATACATCCCCTGCTTATCTTTCTGAGTTTGTGAAACCTCGCTCAGGAGGATATTCTCCAAATCCATCCATTTGCCTGTGAATTTTAGGATATCATTTTTTCTTACTGCTGAGTAGTATTCTATTGTGTAGATGTACCACAGTTTGTTAATCCATTCTTCAGTTGAGGGACATCTAGGTTGATTCCAGGTTCTTGCTATTACAAATAATGCTGCTATGAACATAGTTGAGCTAATACCTTTGGAGTGTGAATATGCCTCTTTAGGGTATACACCCAGAAGTGGTATTGCTGGGTCCTTGGGGAGATTGATTCTCAATTTTCTGAGAAACCTCCATACTGCATTCCAAAGTGGCTGAACAAGCTTACACTCCCACCAACAATAGAGGAGTGTTCCCCTTGCTCTGCATCCTCTCCAGCATAGGCTGTCATCTGTACCTTTTATCTTAGCCAATCTAACAGGTGTTAGGTGGTATCTCAAAGTTGTTTTGATTTGCATTTCTCTGATGGCTAAAGATGAAGAGCACTTTTTCAGGTGCCTTTCAGCCATTTGTAGTTCCTCTGCTGAGAATTCCCTTTTTAGA
>PVIH01028407.1:0-15243 GCA_004025045.1 Sigmodon hispidus | reverse complement strand
AATTCTTGAGCTCTTTATATACCTTTGAGATCAGTCCTCTGTCACTTGTAGGGTTGGTGAAAATCTTTTCCCATTCTGTAGGCTGGCGTTTTGTCCTATTGACAGTGTCCTTGGCTTTGCAGAAGCTTCCCAGCTTCAGGAGATCCCACTTATTGATTGTTGGTCTTAGTGCCTGTGCCACTGGTGTTATATTTAGGAAATGGTGGCCTGTGCCAATTTGTAGAAGTGTATTTCTCACTTTCTCTTCTAACAAGTTCATAGTGGTTGGGGTTAAGTTGAGGTCTTTGATCCCCTTGGATTTGAGTTTTGTGCAGGGTGACAGGCTCGGATCTATTTGCATTTTTCTACACACTTCCTTCCAGTTATGCCAACACCATTTGTTAAATATACTATCTTTTTTCCATTGAATGTTTTGGGCCTCTTTGTCAAAAATCTGGTGTTCATAGGTTTTTGGGTTCATACGTTTTTGGGTTAATGTCTGGATCCTCAATTCTATTCCATTGGTCCACAAGTCTGTTTTTATGCCAGTACCAGGCTGTTTTTATTACTGTAGCTCTATAGTATAGCTTGAAGTCAGGGATGGTGATACCTCCTGAGGTTCTTTTGTTGAGTAAAATTATTTTGGCAATCCTTTCTTTCCTGTTATTCCAAATAAAATTGATATTTTTTATATATTGTTTTAAATGGTTTGCCAAATTTTGTTAAGAATTTTAGCATCAATGTTCATGAGGGAGATTGGTCTGAAGTTTTCCTTCTTTGTTGTGTCTTCGAGTGGCTTGGGTATTAGGGTAATTGTGGCCTCATAAAAGGAATTTGGCAATATTCCTTCAGTTTCTACTGTGTGAAATAGTTTGAGGATTAATGGTAGTGATTCTTCTTTGAATTTCTGGTAGAATTCGGCACTGAAACCATCTGTATCAGGGCTTTTATTTTTGGGGAGGCTTTTAATGGCAGCTTCAATTTCCTTAAGGTTTATAGGCCTGTTTAGGTAATTAATCTGATCTTCATTTAATTTTGGTAGCTGGTACCTGTCCAGAAAGCTGTCTATTTCTTCTAGGTTTTCTATTTTGGTGGAATACAGATTTTCTACATATGATCTGATAATTCTATGGATTTCTGGGGGTCTGTTGTTATGTCCCTCCTTTCATTTCTGATTTGGACAATCTCTCTCTGTTTTTTGATTAGTTTGTGTAAGGGCTTTTCTATCTTGTTGACTTTCTGAAAGAACCAACTCTTAGATTCATTAATTCTTTGTATTGTTCTTTTTGTTTCTATTGTATTGATTTCAGCTCTAAATTTGATTATTTCCTGCATCTACTCCTCCTAGGTGAGTTGCTTCTAATTGTTCTAAGGCTTTCAGCTGAGTTGTTAGGTCTGTAGTGTAAGATTTCTCTAGGATTTTCATATAGGCATCTAGTGCTATGAATTTTCCTCTTAAGACTGCTTTCATTGTGTTACACAAGATTGGGTATGTTGTGTATTCATTTTCATTAAATTCTAGGAAGTCATTGATTTCTTTCTTAATTTCTTCCTTGAGGCAGTGATGGTTCAGCTGAGTGATGTATAGTTTCCATGAGTTGGTAGGCTTTCTTTGATTTTTGATGTTGTTGAACTCTAACTTTACTCCCTGGTGGTCTAATATTTTACAAGGGATTATTTTCTTTTTTTTGTATCTGTTCATGTTTGCTTTATGACAAATTATGTGGTCAATTTTGGAGAAAGTTCCATGAGGAGCTGAGAAATATGTATATTCCTTTGAATTTGATTGGAAGCTTCTGTAAATATCTATTAAATCATTAGCATCATAACCTCTTTTAGGCTCCTTATTTTTCTTTTGAGTCTTTGTCTGGTTGACCTACTTAGGGTTGAAAGTGAGGTAGTGAAGTCTCCCATTATTAGGGTGTGAGAATTGATCTGGGATTCTACCTTTAGCAGTGTTTCTTTTACATAGGTATGTGCCCTTATATTAGGGTCATAAATATTCTGGATTGAAATCTCTTGTCCAATTTTTCCTGTGATGAATAAGTAATGACCATCTTGGTCCCTTTTAATTACTTTTAGTTTAAAGTCTACTGTGTTAGATATTAGGATGGCAACCTCAGCTTGTTTCTTAGGACCATTTGATTGGAAAATCTTTTCCAAACCCTTTACTCTAAGCCTGTGTCTGCCTTTGTGTTTGAGGTGTGTTTCTTGCAGGCAACAGGAAGCTGGCGTCTGTTGTTGTATCCATCTTGCTCGTGTGTGTTGTTTTATAGGAGAGTTGTGTCCATTGAAATTAAGGGATATTAGTGACCACTGATTGATACTTCCTGCTATTTTTGGTGGTCACTTCTTTGTATTTCCTTTCTCTGGAGTATTCTTCTGTGGGGTTATTGATTATTTGTGGTTTTATGGTTGTATCTGGGGTCCTTATGTTGGAGTTTTCCCTCTAATACTTTGTGTAGCACTGGATTGTTGGATAGATATTGTTTCAGTCTGACATTGTCATGAAATATCTTGTTTACTCCATCTGTGGTGATTGATATTTTTGCAGGGTATATTATTCTAGTTTGGCAGCCATGCTCTTGTAGCATCTGTATAACTTCTGACCAAGCCTTTCTAGCTTTCATTGTTTCCATTGAATAGTCAGGTGTTATTCTGATGGGTCTGCCTTTATAGGTAAGTTGGCCCTTTTCTTTTGCATCTCTTAAAGTTTTCTCTTTGTTCTATATGTTTTATGGCTTGGTTATTATGTGATGTGCTGAATTTTTTTGGGGAGTCACATCTATTTGGTATTCTGTAAGCTTCTTGTATCTTTATAGGCATTTCCTTCTTCAGGTTACAGTAGTTTTCTTCTATAATTTTATTGAAAACATTATCTGTGCCTTTGAGCTGGTATTCTTCTACTTCTTTTATTCCTATTATTCTCAAGTTAGGTCTTTTCATGGTGTCCCAGATTTTCTGAACATTTTGTGTTATGGCTTTTTTGGTTTTAATATTTTCTTTGACTGATATATCTATTTGAGCTACTGAGTCTTCCACTTCAGAGATTCTATCTTCCATCTCTTGAACTCTGTTGGTTATGCTTATATCTGTGGTTCCAGCTTTTTTCTTCAGGTTTTCTATTTCCATTTTTGCCTCATTTTGTGCCTTTTATATTGCTTCTATTTCAGTTTTTAGTTCCTGTTCTGTTTCTTTCATTTTTTGGTTTGCCTTTTCATGGTTTTCATTCAAGGATTTGTTCATCCCTTCCAATTTTTTGTCAGTATTTTCTTCTATTTCATTAAAGAGATTTTTCATATCTTCTTTGAGAGCTTCAATGATCATCATAAAGGTATTTTTGGTGTTGCTTCCTTATGTTTCCTCTTCATTGCTCAGTTGTGGTCTTGTAATTGTAGGACCACCACTTTCTTCTAGAGTTACCTTGTTGTACTTTATATTATTATATATATTTTTGCACTGGCATCTGCCCATGACTCCAGTGGTTCATGATTAGGTGGTTCCTTGTCAGTTGTGGCAAGCAGGCTTGTTTCCAGTCACCTCTAAATAGGGGTCTGCTCAATCTCTAACTCTGTTGTGGGCAGGGGACTGATTTTCAAGTCCTCAGTCCTTCTATGTTTGAGCTGTTGGAGTTGGGGTGGCCATGCAAGCTCCCTAGTCTTAGCAACAGCTGGGGGTCCCTGATAGCCAAAGTTTATCTCTGTCTGCTAGGGAGTATGTCTGGACATGCTCCACAGACAGCACCTGGTCCTGGAACCGGAATCCAACTGGAACACAATTTTCCCTGGTAGGGATTCAGGCGCTCGGGCCTGCTGAGCCCGCCTCTCCTTTGGATGGAGTCTGAGTCTGGCTTTCAGAGTCCTCAGTCCTTGTCTGTTTGAGCAGTTGGAGACAGGGTGGCCACTCAAGTTCCCTAGTCTAAGCAGCAGCTGGGGGTACCCTGACAGCCAAAGTTTATCTCTGTCTGCTAGGGAGTGTGTAGGGTCATCCTCCACAGACAGCACCTGGTCCTGGAACTGGAACCTGACCCACTTTGTGCTTTTTTGTTGCTTCTATTTTAATTTTTAGTTCCTGGAATATGTCTTTCACTTGGAGTTTTTCTGCCTGTAATGACACAACTTGCCCTGGAGTTTGGGAAAAGTGTGACCAATATATAAGACATTCTTTACCATTATTATTGTTTTATCATTATTTAAAATTTTTTTATAGAATATATTTTAATCATGTTTTCCTCTTCCCTCATATCTTTCTCACCTCCCTAATCACTCAACTTAAAGTTTTTTCTCTTTCTGTAAAAACAAAGACAAAATAAAAGTTAAGCCAATCAGTAAGACAAAAAATACCCCCCCAACGCCTATAAAAATGGAATCTATTGCACAAATTTTACTTGATGTAAGAAAAACTTGTAGCAGCATATTGTAAAAAAGCTGAAACATCAGAGAAATAGAGAACCAAGCCACAGCCACTTCTCACATAGCCATTTCCTACAAATCCTCAGAATGAATATTTAACTAAAGGGAAAAGAAGGAGTGAAGGTCTGAACTCTTGCTTCCCCCCTTCATACCTTTCTTTCTCTGCCCAGCTATCTCACTTCCTGGTTCAACTTTTCTAGTGCTAGGATTAAAGTTGGGTGTTTCTTAAGTACTAGGAACATAGGCATGGAATCCCATGTGTTGAAACTAAAGGTGTATACCACCACTGTCTGGCTCTGTTTGGCTTTGAACTCACAGAGATCCATATAGATCTCTGTCTCTGCCTCCTGAGTGCTAGAATTAAAGGTATCAGTTACCACTTTCTGACCTTTATATCTAAATCTGTTGCTGACTCTGTCCTCTAATTTTCAGCAAAACTATATTAGACACACAATATATCATGACAGGAATATGCTTTGTGATAATAGCCATCTCTGGTTGATATATTCAATGACACTCCATTGGAGAGATGGAGAAATTGTGCTAGTGCCAAAGTAGAAGCTTCACCCCTACTATCATTGTCATGATGCTGAAAGGCACTCTATACTACAGGGGGACAATAGTAATCATTAATATCACATGGCTATAAACCCTGTGACCTACATTAGTAATCTACCTGCAAAATATCTGGTACAATAGTGGCACAAATATTGTGGAAGTAAACAAGTGCCTTTTTTTAAAAAAAAAAAAAAGTAAATAAAGACCAACTTCATGATATGAAGCTTATACTTGGGAGGTCTAATGTAGTGTAAATTTGGATTGTATGTAAAGAGAATCAGAGCCAAATATTGGGGAAAGGCTGAAATATCAGAGAGGAAATACCACAGTCAATTTTCAGCCAGATATCTTCCAACTTCCTTAGCCTCACTCCTGGTCATTTCTCTTCTGTTTGATTCCTATGAGGCCTTAAATACCCTTCTTGTCAGCTGTATCCCATCCAGGTTAGGATTAAAAGTGTGAGATACTCTATTTTGTAGCTAGCCTTAAACTCACAGAAACAGAGGTAGTTCTGTCTCGAGTTATAGGGTTAAGGGTGTAGGTCACAACTCTGGCTTTCCCTGTGCTGGGATTTGTTGTAGTATGTTTCTCCCCGGCCCGTTTTGGGTCCGGGAGGTTTGTGTCCAGAGTTTGTAACCTGACCCGCGGTGGCAGCCTGGAAGCTGGTCGGGGGTGGGGGGGTGGGGGTGGGTGGTGTTGGAACCTGGCACTCGTGCAGCAGTTTTCAGACCCCAAAGAAATGAATCAGATGTTTATATTACTTTAAACTGTTTGGCCCATATCTTAAGCACATTACTAGCTAGCTCTTTCATTCCAATTCAACCCATTTCTAATGATTTGCCCACCACATGGCTCCCAGCCTGTGGCTGGCCGGTACCTCTACATGTCTGTTCCTCTTGGTGGTCCGATGGTGACTGACTTAACTCCACCCTTCTACCTGTCTGGCTGCCTCTGATTCTCTACCCACTTCTATGGTGCCTTGCGTGGGCCCAAACAGTTCTTTATTTACATCATACAAAAAACATTCTACCACAGGGATTAAAGGTGTGTGCTATTGAATCCCAGATGTTTGTCCTTGTACTCAAGGATTAAGAAATTCCTGAGCTATCTGCTTAAATTTTGTGTGTTAATCTCTCAAATATTTCAGGTTTTATTAAATATGTAACATACTGCCACAGGCTAAAGTGACCAATAAACTGAGGCTAGATTGGATATGGGCATAAGGAATAAACTTATTACTATTACAGTGATAAAGAACATAACAGTAAATAACTCTTAATGACATGTTGCTATACTCAGAGCCTAGTGCATCACTCAGCCATAATCACTGAAGCTTCTTCTTGCAGTATATGAGAACTGACACAAAGACCCATATAGTGTTATATTATATTGTATATCTAATAAAGTTTGACTGAAAAATCAGAGGACAGAGCCACCAATAGAGTTAGACATAGAGGTCAGGGTGTGGTGGCTCACATCTTTAATTTTAGCAATGAGATCTTATGCCTATGCTTCTAGTACTTGGGAAACATACATACCTTTAATCCTTGCTCTAGGAAAGTTGAACCAGGAAGTGAGAAAGCTGGGCAGAGAAAAAAAAATAAGGTGAGAGGATGCAGAAGGTCAACCTGCACTTCCCTTCAGGAACTAAGTTGGCTGAGGATGTAGAGGCATTCAGCCTGAGGATTTGGAGAGGTGTGATTAACAGATCTTTACAGTGTACAAGAACATTATTCCTCAGCACTTCCCCTTTTTTCTTTTTAGAAAAAGAACCCAAAATCGAATCTCCTTTGTATAGCTTTTTTCTGAACTTTATGCATAACAACTTGTAACCAGCATGAGAAACAAAGACAAACATTCATTATCTACTTTTTGGGAATGTGGGCATAGTTCTCTAGATTACTTCCTGCTGATTGGGGACACTGGTAAACTTATGCAGACCCAACAAAAATTTGGGATTATGGACAAGTCCTGAGTAAAGTATTCGGTGAAGCTGGATCATCTCAGCTGGCAGCATTGGAAGCTATTCTGGATGTAGAACTCAGAGAAAACTGTAACAGAGATGCCCTGATACCTTGAATCATCTGGACCATCTATTTCCATGAGAGATTTTTTAGGGTGTCTTTCTTTATCAAACCTTATTTTCTTTAACTCCAAATAAATCCACAGTTTCTTGTTTTGTGTGGAAATAAAGAATAGCCTATTCTCCGAAGTAACATATCTTTTGACTTAAATTTTGAAGTCAAGGCATTTTCAAAATATAAAGGTTGGATTAGTCCAGCAACATTTATAATAAAATGTCTCTTAGCAATTCTTGTTCTTTTCTATGCAATGAAAAAATTTAAATACAACACAATATCATAGAGTATCCAAGCACTCTGTGTAATTTCCATTTTTATGTGGCTGATAATTATTTTTTTACTCTATTTATTTTCTAGGGATTTTCTCTATTTTTCTTTTCTCTCTCAAGCCTATGTATATTTTCAAACACATTGTAAATCATTTAGAAGTAATTTTAGCTCTGAGTTTGTCTTTCTTTTTCTTTTCTTTTTAAAATCACATTAGCCTTTAATCTGCTAAGGGTAAGGCTAGAATTTTAAAGCCTGTGATTAGGATTAAAGTTTTGGCTATGGAAACTGGCTTTACTCAGCTCATTGGTCTGTAAGAGCTTAACTTCATTGCAGATGTATTGGCAGGAACCACATTTACCACCACAACTCTGGATAATTTTAGGGAACATGCTGCCACCAAGTAGAGCACTTCCACCCTATGCTCATAAACCTCATTTAAGTATTTGGCAGTAGTATCTTAAAAGAGTCTCCTTTTTTCCCTATTAATATGGAGTCAGAAAGCCTCTCTTAAAGAGTTGTGCCTCTGCTTGCCACCAGCAAGAGCCTACCTGAGAAAATGCTGCTACCAGGAAGCCATATTTGACTTTGTTCCTTTTTTGTCTGTATGACCAGTAACCTTAAATTGGTAATAAACAGCTCCTGATTGTACAGAGGCTCCTGTGAGGGTTTGGGAACCTGTCATGCTGTAGCTCAAGCCTGCACTAATCTCTGTACCATGGCCCATGTGAGAGATACAACTAGGAAGCTGTTTTTAGCTCTGCTTTTGTTCTAGAACCCTTTTTAAGTATTCTCAGACTTTATATGGGTATATATGCACTATATTGGAGCACCATTTGTAGTCAGAAATTTCTGTTCAAGCCAGAAACTTCCAAATACTCCACCACTATTTCTCAAATAATTGACTTGGAGGCTTAATTTTATAGTAACTACTGGACCAGTACTTCAGGCTTATTACTATCTAGCTCTTATATTTATGTCAACCCATTATTCTTATCTGTGTTTACTCCTGCCTCCTCCTGTCTTTGTTTCCTTGCTAGGCTATCTATTTTTCTGGTTCAAAGTGCTAAGATTAAAGGTGTGTGCTATCACCCATCACCTATTGGCTCTGTTTGCCATTGAACTCACAGTGATTCAGAGGATCTCTCTCTCCTAAGTGCTGGGATAAAAAGCTTGGGTCACCATCTAGTAATCTTCATGGCAAAATCTATGGGTGACTCTGTCCTCTAGTTTTTCAGGCAAACTTTGCTAGACAAATAATAGATCACCAATATTTCCTATTTGTGTCAAAATAAAAAGGTTATAAGTAATATAAGAAAGACTATATACAATAATTACCATAATTATATATAATATATAAGCAATAATTCTATCAATATTGTCCAATTCATTAACAGTTGAAAAATTCAGAGAGACTATTTATTATATACATAATATATACATATATATCCTATCTTAATAAGTCCAAAGGATTATACCTAATTCACTTTCTGTCTAACTTGAATTATTAAGTAAAAACTATCTTTTGATGTCTCTCAAACTTATACACTTTACACCTTTTGGTGAGCTTCTTTTCTCAATCTGTAACTAGAAAAACTATGACTATCTAGTCTTCAACTCCCTTAGAGACCTGAGAAGGAAGTAATATTAACTAAGTAAACAGGATATACAAGCAAGTAACTTCTAAAAATTGCAAGAAATGACAGAAGCAGCTGGCTGTCTGGAAAATTACCCAGGTTTCCTCTGAAACATTGGGGCATCCTTCTTTAGCCTACAGGCCTAGCATATCTGAGAGCATTACCTGTAAAACACAATAGTCTTCTTTAAAAATATTTTTACTTTTTAATAAAATTCTTGGCTGTCTTTTGGCACTAGGGTCTGTATCAAAAGATGGAAGAGTTTGGTTCCAAGTCAATGTTGTTTATGTGTCTCTGTAAAATTTGCCAGTTACACATTGCAAAAGCAGCTTTCAGAAAATCGGTAACTGATGAAAATGTTTCAGATAACTGGGCCATTGAACAGCAGTGCTGTTTCTGAGTGGTATTTGGGCCAGATCCCAGACTCAAGAGATGTCAGCTGCCTAAGACATCATGACATTAGCACGGGCCATAGGCAAGTAAGATTACAAGGGAAGACTTTGCCTCAGTTGATTACATAATCTGTATGGATGAAAGCAACCTGAGAGAAAAAGTAATGAAGTTAAAAACTGCAAAGTTCAAATTGAGCCATTTGGGAGCTAAGATCAAGAGAAACAACTCATTACTGAAGATCCCTATTATGGCAATGATTCTCAGTTTCAACTTGTGTACCAGCAATGTACCAGATGTTGCAAGCCCTTCTTGGTGAAGACTTATTACATGGTCCTGTGACCTTCATAGGGCAACTCAATAGAGCCATGCCTAAAGGTGATGGCAGTTCTTACACCCATGCCACACCTGTCTTTTCAGCTGACTTAATGTATATCTTTAAAATAACTGTAGGTGGATATTAGGTATATGTTCAGAAGGCTAAAATTATTTGAGTAAGACAGATTGAGGTGAGACTAAGCATACTTAGACTAATTGAACCTCTCATCTTACCCTAATTACAAAATAGTGGAATGAGCAAATATGGAACAAAATAGAACTCAATGTAGTAAAAATGATGTACAAGGTCTAGGTCAGCCTCTGAGCCCAGTTAGTCTGGTCTAACTAGAGTGTGTGCATAGCCAGCACCCAGTAGTGTCATTTGCTTGCTTTATACCTCTCTATTTTAGACTCTTATGACAATAAATTCATCTGTATCAGCCTTCCATTTAACATTGGAAGAGTTTAATACACATTGTTTTTTTCTTTATTTTGTATTTATCAAGAAAAACAGTAAAATGAAATTAAAAGGCTGAGAAGTTAAAAATAACTATAAAGAAGATAAAAATCATAAGCATGACTTATCAAGAGTGATAATGCAAATAAGGTTGCTACACGTATATTTACTTTGTGTTCAGCTTTCCCTCTGAATTTTTTATCCATCCCTGAATTTTTTATTCAAGGTCCCATCCCCCTCCCACCAGATCAGGTCATTTTTTCTTCTCTGCAACTCCCCATCCCCTCCCTGGGCAGGGAGCAGACAGTCCTATGGTCCCACTGACTCAATAATGTTTGGATCAGTCTCCACTCTTGGCAAATCCAGTTTTGTCCCCCCTCCCTCAAGAGTGAGTCAGGTGTTCCTATAGTTAGAGTGGGATCCGAAGGCTCAGTCCAGGGTGTCTCTGATCCCAAGCTGTTCAGTGGTTGTGGTTTGCTGCTTGGGCATGCTTGGCTTTTTTCTTGTTTGTTTGTTTAGAGACCACTAATGAGTGAGTACATCCCCTGCTTATCTTTCTGAGATTGTGATACCTCGCTCAGGAGGATATTCTCCAAATCCATCCACTTGCCTGCGAATTTTAGGATAATATTTTTTCTTACTGCTGACAAGTGATAGAGGACTGATCTCTAAGATATATAAAGAGCTCAAGAATCTAGAGCCCAAAACCTTGAATAACCCTATCAAAAAATGGGGTACAGATCTAAAAAGGGAATTCTCAGCAGAGGAACTACGAATGGCTGAAAGGCACCTGAAAAAGTGCTCTTCATCTTTTGCCATCAGAGAAATGCAAATCAAAACAACTTTGAGATACCACCTAACACCTGTTAGATTGACTAAGATAAAAGACACAGATGACAGCCTATGTTGGAGAGGATGCAGAGAAAGGGGAACACTACTCCATTGGTGGTGGGAGTGTAAGCTTGTTCAGCCACTTTGGAATACAATATGGTGGTTTCTCAGAAAATTAAGAATCAGTCTCCCTAAGGACCCAGCAATACCACTTCTGGGTGTATACCCTAAAGAGGCACATTCACACTCTAAAGGTATTAGCTCAACTATGTTCATAGCAGCATTATTTGTAATAGCAAGAACCTGGAAACAACTTAGATGTCCCTCAACTGAAGAATGGATTAACAAACTGTGGTAATCTACACATTATTAGTTTTTTTAAATATTTAAATATCTGAACAAGAAAAGAAGCCAGATGTGATAATGCAGGCCTCCATTTCTAGTGAGCCAGCCTAGGCTATATAGTGAAGATGGGAATAATAGATTGATAAAATTAGCATTCTTATTCCTATTTGAGCCACTTTGCATTTTTTTAAATTATGCTTAAATAGTGTTATGTTTGAAGTATTCTTTCATCATCATTATAAAAATCACAGACAAGCATAAGTAATTTTAGTGCATTTTCAGAAAAGTGAGCTCAAATTCATATAGCTATATGTCAGAAAAGAATGTGAGATAAACTGGGAAGTTAAGAAATACAACTGAAACAGAAATAATCTGGTGCCTGCTTTCTTACTGATAAATAAAAAGAAATATATAAAAAAATAAAATAATTTTTTTAAATACCATTTACTGTTCTCCATCCTTCCCCTTATCCTATTCCCTCAACTGCCCTTGCTTCCCATTCTTCATCTACTCCTCAAAGGAGCTAAGGCCTCCCTTAAGTAGTCAACACAGTCTAAAATATCATGTTGTGGCAGGACTCCCACCATAAGGAGTCAGCTCTAAAAACCTAGGTCCTGTAACCAGGATATTTCCTGGTCCTATAACTAGGGGGCCTACTATCAGCTTGATTAAAGCAACTGTTACCCTCATTCAGAAGACCTAATTCTGACCCATGCAGGCTCTCCAGCTGTCAGTACAGAGTCAATGAGTTCTGGTGTTCCTGTGTTGATCTCCATTGTGCTTTTTGCCTTACTCTGGCTCCTTTACTTCCTGGGTCTCTTCAGTTGAACTCTAGGCATTCATCCAAGTGCCTGGCTGTGGGTGTCTTAATCAGAATAGGGTATTCTTAAACACTTTCTTACCTGATCATTTCTTGTGTGTCCTACTTTTCAGTGTTGGACATCTTACTGAAAGCAGTCAAGGCAAGGGTACTTATTACTTGGTGTCTATTTTGCCACAAAGAAAGTAAAATCCGCTGGGACCAAGTGCTGTCTGCAGAGTCCCAGTGCACTCTGGAGCAGGCAGCAGATAAACTCTGCCTGTCACCATACCCACAGCTCTTGCTAAGGGAATCTGCATGTCTACCCACCGCCACATCGAACTGAGGGAACTGACAACTACAGGGGTCCCAGAAGGACAGACTCAGACCCCGCCCAGAGGTGAGGAGGGATCACCAGGCACAATCGCCTATATCCCAGGCAGGGAGACTTGAGCTCCCATAGCTTTCAGTTTCGCTTCCGGGACCAAGTGCTGTCTGCAGAGTCTCAGCACACTCTGGAGCTCAGGCAGATAAACTCTGACTGTCACCATACCCACAGCTCCTGCTGAGGTAATTTGCATGGCTACCCACCGCCACATCGAACTGAGCAAACAGACAACTACAGGGGTCCCTGAAGGGTAGATTCAGACCCTGCCCAGAGAGGTCTTCAATGCTTATGATCTTCTCTGAAATAGATTGGTCTTGACAGGGGTAGATGTGTCAATGTCATAAAAATAAAAAGAACCTATGTTTTTAAAATATTTAAATGCCATATTCTATACATTTTTGAAGTTTTTGAAGATGACCTGTCTATTTGAAATATGTGTTTGACCCTAAAAACATACCTAATCTGACTACATTTGATTGTAATAACTAATTACTAACTTGCATTTCTTTATATTCTAAATACTTGGTAAAAAAAAAAAAACCTTTAAGGACTAGCTATTTGCATTACATTGTTAGATGAGCTGTATATGTATAATACCTTGAACGAGAGTAGAAATATATGTATAGTAACAAAATCCCAATATTGCATCAATATGCACAATTTGTATTCAATATACAGAAACCCAATTCATATAAAATATTTAAAGTTAGTAGTTACTTTTTAAAATTATATTCAATAATCTATGCTTTTATCCATTTTCATTCCTATTTTTAGAGTATATTCAATAATCTACTCTTTTATCATATCTGTATCCCCCTTCTTTTTCTTTTCTTTTTCAAACAAGAACCATAAATATACTGTTCTTTATCTATTTTCTAACCATTACCAATAACAATTTGTAAGGATGGATAATTTTAAATTTATGCATAACACATTAAAAAATCTAAAACCACTGACCTTACCTTTTGGGAATGTGGGCATTGTGTTCTTAAATTTACTTTCTGCTATATGAGGGTGATGGCATTTCAAGGGAATCCTGAAAAGAAAAATCGGGTTAATTTTTTCAGTCTTCAGAGATATAGTTGTATCATTTTTTTTTGGTTTGGTCTCTTCATAATGTAAAAATTCAGGGCTTGTCTCAATTCCTGACTAAAATATTCTGTGAGGCTAGATCATCTCAGCTACATTAAAATTGTCCTGAGCAGTTTGTAGCCCAAAACCAATTTTTTTGTATTTATTGTCAGCTTAAAGGCACTCTCATTGTCCATGTGAAATTATGATTGTAGGGTCTTATCTTTCTTTTGGAAATTTCAAAAGTTGCAGTTAGGCATTGTCATGGTTCATTGAAGAAAACTGATAGAGATTCAAACCTGAAACAATATACAGAAAGCTAGCTAAAGCCTCTTTTTGGAATGAGGTAAGATTAGTTAGTACTTTATATGAATGTTAATATCAGGACACAAATTTTAAAATTATATATACAACAATCTTATAAACTTAGGTATAAAATTCATAATCGTGTAATTGCTTAGTAGCAATAGAATAGTCTCTTAATTTTGGTTTTTCTTCTGCCCCATATCAGGTGGCTCTTCTGAAATGATACAGAGCTTTTACACTTTTATTTTTTGACATTTTTCATTTAAAAGCTTTTAAAACATATCCACTATTGTTCCCCTTCTCTTCTCTGCCCTCTTTCCAGTCATCCTGTAGTCATTTCCCTCAGCCCATCACCCTAATCCATTGCTCAGAGAGGATAAGGACTTTCAGGGTTAGTTAATGCAGTCTGGTATATCAAGTTATCATAGGGCCAAGCCCCTCCACCAAGTATCAAGTCTTAGTAAGGTGTTCCTCTGTAGGGAATGGGCTCCAAGAATATAGTTCTTCTACTAGAAATAGATTCTGGTCCCACTGCCACAGGCCCCTCTTTTTGCCTGGAGTGGAAGCTGAACCCAGGGCTTAGTTGTGGATCTGTACAACTGCTTCCATCAGTTGCCGGATGAAAGTTCTATTATAACAATTAGAGTGGTTATCAATTTGATTATAGGGGAAGGTCAATTCTGGCACCTTCTCCACTATTGCTTGGAGTCTTAGTGACTTCATCTTTGTGGATTATTGGTGTATTTCCCTAGCACCAGGTTTCTCTCTAATTCCACAATGGCTCCCTCCATCAAGGTATGTTTTTTGTTGTTCTTCCTTTTCTGTCCCTCTCACAATTCAACTCTCTTTTCCTCATATTCCCTCTCTATCTCTCTTTAACTTCTGCCTCTATAGTCCCAATTTACTCAGGAGAACTTCTTTCCTGACTCTTACCAGTGGGCTCTATGGATGTCTCTCTTAGGTTGTTTCTTATTACCTAGCTGCTCAGTGGTTGTGGATTCTTGCCTGGTTATCCTTTACTTTACATTTAAATCCACTTATGAGTGAGCACATACTATGTTTGGCTTTTCTGGTCTATGTTACTTAACTAAGGTTGATTTTTTTTTTATTTCTATCCACTTGCCTGCAAATTTTAGGATGTATTTTTTTAATTGTTGGATAGTATTCCATTATGCAAATGTATATTTTTTTAAAATCCATTATTCACACAATGGAATACTACACAGCAGTAAGGAAAAATGATATCCTAAAATTCACAGGCAAATGGATGGATTTGGAGAATATCCTCCTGAGCGAAGTCTCACAAACTCAGAGAGATAAGCAGGGGATGTACTCACTCACTAGTGGTCTCTAAACAAACAAACAAGAAAAAAAGCCAAACATGCCCAAGCGGCAAACCACAAC
>PVIH01028406.1:0-15244 GCA_004025045.1 Sigmodon hispidus | reverse complement strand
AGGAAGTTGTAATTACAAAATAGTCAACAGATGTTATTAATAGTGAATTAATATTTTAAAAATATCAAAATATTTTCATAGTTTCAGGGTAACTTTTTGCTTTTTTAAATCTCAACATAATTTTAAGGTTCATATAATTAGGAAACATCCCCCTCCTAAAGACATAAGTGATAGGGAAAAGAAAGAGTGACTGTGAGGGGCAGGATTGGGAAGGGAGTTTGAACAAGGGAATACATGGATAAAAAATATGACTTTATTCATAATAAAAAAGAAAAAAGACAGAATTTAATTAATAGCACTGATTAATAGCACTGAAACAGAATTATATAATTTATTTTCACTTACTGAGGAGAAAGAAACAAAAATGTTTCAGAGAATCCTGCTTTTGGTGTATAAATTGACTTTATTCATGAAAACCAATAGATAAATCCAGATGGATGGGAACTGTAGGAAATGACTGACCTTTAACCTCAAAATAAATTATGATCAGGGAAGTCAAAGGAAGACTGAGGATGAGGATTTCCTGAAGGGGTCTAACAAATAAATTATATTCTTGATCATGTGATTTTGATACATATGATACACAATAAAATTCACTTCAGCAAAAAAGGAAAATAAAATTATTTTTAGGATAGGAAAGTGGTGTTAATTTGAAAATTATATAGATGAATATATCTTTGAAGAGAAAGTAAAGGAAATCTTTTAATAACAGCAGTTTAAACTTATTCTTGTTATGCTCAAAATACCTGTAAACAAGGACATGCAATAATTTTAATATAATAGGGAAAAATGGAGACAACCAAAAAGAAATACAGAAAATTATGTAAAAGCAATTAAAGTCAGCTGGACTTAGTATAAATACCTATCAAATAATAAGTTATTTTATTATTGGATAAAATATTATTTTTCTTAGCATTAAAATTTTTCAGTTATATTTTAAGAGCATAAAGATTACATTATGAAAGTAAGTGTTAAATATTTTCAAAGGGGCATTTAATATATTTCTATGAGAAAAAAGTATTTGAGTAGTTCAATGATAAAAGGGCTATACAGTTTAGGAAAGTTTCTGTTATCAGACATAGATTAATATAGCTTCATTTATTGAAAAATTTCAGTGAGAGTGATGGAATGATAGAGAAAATTTATGCTTCAAGGAAAATTTTTGAAAAATAGCATTGATTAGAAGTTCCGCATGTCTCATAAAAGTACATGTCTGTAAAAATAAATGTGAACTAATTATAGAAAATTTATCAATACATGTTTGTGTCTGTACAACATAATTTCTTTTAAAATAGTTTAATTTCAAATATCCATAAATTGTATTTTTGTTTAAATAGTCAAATCTTAGTAAAATAATTAAAACCAGAATATTATATTGGTATGATATATAAGTATACATATTTCATTCTTACAAAACTTTAATAAAATTTTGTCCTTTGATTCTAATAGTAGAAGACTTATCATCTTAAAATTTATTAAAGGACCAACTATGCTTAATGATGAAAAATTACCATGTATCATCTATAAAATTAATAGAACTGTACTATTTCATTGTTCATTTTATTATAAATTAAGAAAGTATACACTGTACAATAGTTAGATATAAGCAATGCATTTGCAAGTCTTAGATCAAAATTGTTCCTTGAAATTCCACATCTGTTCAAAGAGTTATCTGTAGACAAAATTCAAAATCAGATTATACCTGGTATATCCCAGTGAGTTTCCTATGTCCCTGCATCTCATCTTTTATCTTTTACAACTTGGTCCTTAGAGAAGAGTTATATTTCTAGGTAAATTAAGATTTTCACTCATTTCTTCTCACCCACCATATTGTAGGCTTCCATCTTGTTCCAGACCTTGCCTGAACAGATAGAAAAAAGGAAGAAATAGTAAATCAAGTTCAGATATTTAATTGCTGTCTGGGATTGGACTGAGAATTTTAATTATACACTTAAAACAGGCTTTGTTAGTTAAATTACCTGATAGACAACAGAATCCATAGGAGAAAAATCTAGATCTATGATAATGAAAAATGCCAAACCAGTGGGTATAAAACTAAATATAAATATTTCATCAGTTTGCGTTATTTATTTTCTTTTTCTTTTCCATTTTTTCATGTTTATAGCATACTTAGGTTTATTTTTTGTTTTAGTTTAGTTTTTCTTTTTTTCTTTTTTTACTATGAATAAAGTCATATTTTTTATCCATGTATCTCTTTGTTCAAACTCACTTCCCCCTTCCGCCCCCCCCAGTCACTTTCTCTTCTCCCCATCACTTTATCTCCTCCCCAGCAAGGGCAGGAGGTCCCAAGGTCCCAATGTGGCTTACTTCAGCATCCACTCCCAGGAGATCTGTTTTCCTCTCCCCAACATCAAGAATGGGTCAGGTGTTCCTCTGGAGGGAGTGGGCTCCAAGGTGGTGGTCCAATGTGTTTCAGATCCTAAGCTGCTCAGTGGTTGTAGTTTACAGCTTGGACATGCTTTGCTTTTTGCTTTTTTGTTTAAAGTCCTCTAATGAGTGAGTACATCCCCTGCTTATCTTTCTGAGTTTGTGATACCTCAGGAGGATATTCTCCAAATCCATCCATTTGCCTGCATTTTTTATTTATAGGGTTTTTTCTATGTATACCTCTGTTTGACCTCCATTTCCTCCTTCTAATCTCTCCCAGTGCTCCCTCAGCATCCGTGTACTCCCATCTCCCCATCCATTCTCCAATGAAGGTAAGGATTCCCAAGGTGGAACAGTTCAGTCTGGCATATCCATTTGAGGTAGGTCCAAGTCCCTCATCCCAGTATTAAGGCTAGGTTAGGTGCTCCTCTTTAGGGAATAGGCTCCAAGAGGCCAATTCATACAGAGGAACAGCGTCTGTTCCTACTCCACAAGGTTCCACATCCTGCCCATGCCAATTAACAGTCATCTAATTTGGATGGTTTAGTTCCTTTTCCTGATGGTTCCTCAATGGCTGTATTTGATTCAGTGAATTACTCAGAACTCCAGCCAGCGAACTCTTTGGGACTCCTCTTTGTAATCCCTATCTCTTTGCTCATATAGGCTCCCTTCTCTCTCTCTTTAGCTGGACCGGGAGCTGGGCCTGTTGCTTACCTAAAAATCTCTGTTTCCTCCTCAATTCATTGCTGAATATAGGTTTGATAATGACCATTCATTTGATTTTAGGGGAAGTCCTGTTTAGACAACTCATCCAGTATTGGTTGGAGTCCTAGCTCCATCATGTGAGTTCTCGGAGGTTTCCCTAGTACCTGGCTTATTTCTAACCCCACATTGGGTTCCTTGATCTAGATATTCATCTCTATTTCTTTTTCTTACTTTTTGTTGATCGTCTCACTCAACTATCTCCTTATCTCATGATTTGTTCTCATCTCTCCTTGGTCACTACCCTTTATGACCCTAATCTGCTAAAAAATATCATCTGTATTTTCGCTTTCTAGAGGAATCCCTGGTTGTCTCTCTTAAGTTCCTTCTGAGTAGTACTCCATTGTTAACAAGCTGTGGTACCTCTACACAATGGAGTACTACTCAGTAGTAAGAAAAAAAAATGATATTCTAAAATTTGCAGGCAAATGGATGGATATGGAGAATATCCGCCTGAGCCCTAGCAATCCCAGACAAAGAAGCAGGGGATGCACTCACTCATTAGTGGACTTTAAACAGTGTCAGGCATGGGCTGTCTTGAGGGGTAGGCTTTACATATGATCAGATAATGGTTAGTTATAGCTCCAAAAAATTTATGCTTCTCTTACAACCAAGTCATGCATGCCTATCACTGTTGTACAAGGCAGGATTCATTACTGAGCTGGTGGTTACCTTTTTTCTCTAGTAGGATACAGAGACTTAAATATTAGTCTGTAGTGGTGAAGACTCTATTTTGACATCAGCATAACTTCTTCCTATTTTATGAGAATTATCAGTTTTATATTCAGCAATAAGTCCTTACCATTAGTTTTGGAGAGCCATCAATAGATATGGAAATATTCTGAGATTATTGGGATTATAAGGCCCCTTTGACCTATGACTCAAACAGATGTAGCCCATTCCTGACATTCAAATTTTACTGTGACAAAAGATGTCTAGCACCGACTTATAATTTTAAATAATTTTGTGAGTTTCAAATATAACAAGCATGACAGTCGAAGCAACTTAATCCTAATAAACTTACAAATTATGATTGGCAGTATAAACCCTTCAAAATATTTAAATGGGTGGCCACAATTTTTGTTCAAACACTCTTTTTCATATTGTTTCCATGAACCTGTGAATAGGTACAAACTTTTTAATGTACTTAGGATTTCTTTTTGACCCATTCAACCAGCCCACTTATCTTGTTACTATTCAGTAAGATGGCACTAGTTTTATGCCTTGAGATGTTTACTAGGGCTTATTCAGTTACTGATCTTCTAATGTTTGCTTTTTTGCAATAAAGTCCCAGTTGGGGTTCTAACCAACAGCAATTTGCAATTAGTTTTAAAGTCTGTGCTTTGCAATCTTTGTGCCTTCTCTTCAGTCTAGATGAAGATGTTTGCTCCTAGGCACACCTGAACCTGAAATGAACTGAAAATATTTTACTGTTTTTAATATGCCAAACAGCAGAAAAAAAACACACTATATACCAGAATCAGTGCTCTGAACAGCTGTTGTTTTAAGGCAATATTGCTAAAGAACTCTAAAATAGAATCAGGCAAATGCTTTCCCTGTAAGGATTCTACTACATTTTGAGTATTTCCAGCTGGAAACTTAATAGTAATTTAAACTAAGCATATAGAGGCAGCTTTTGTGTTGCTAGTCTCCATACTTTTTTGAATTGGATAAGTCAATCAATAAGTTACAATAGTCTCTGGAGAAAAACTATAAAATTTCTAGGAGCAGATCAATTTGACATCTGTTTACTGGCTTTTCTTCTTTCCTGTACTATCTTTTTCCAAGACTTTATATCATGCTTTCCTCATGTCAATCACATCTTGATGTGCTGTGTGCTGGCTGGCAATCTACTTTTTTCGTGTGTACATATCCTAGAGGAGAGTTTAGCAGGAGTGTATTTAAGCTTATTACCATTTTAATCTCTCCCTCCTTCTCATCTTCTCTCTTTTTAACACACACAAACACACGCCCCTCTATATACAAATGAAAAAATATGATAAAGTGGATTTAAAAAGTATTTTTACAAAGCTTTCTGTAAATGCAGAAAGATAAGCAGGGGATGTGCTCACTCATCAGAGGACTTTAAACAAAAAAGCAAAAAGCAAAGCATATCCAAGCTGCAAACCACGACCACTGTATAGCTCGGGATCTGAAACACCTTGGACCAGCACCTTCGAGCCCATTCCCTCCAGAGGAACACCTGACTCAGTTTCCATGTTGGGGTGAGAAAGCAGATCTGCCTGGAGTGGATCCTGAACTAGGTCGCCTTGGGACCTCCTGCCCTTGCTGGGGAGGAGATAAAGTGATGGGGAGAAGAGTAAGTGATGGGGAGGGGCGAGAGGAAGAAGAGAATCTGAACAAGGGGATACATAAATAAAAAATATGGCTTTATTCATAAAAAATTATTTTCAGTTGATAATCTTCTGTTACTAAGAGAAAGCAATTCAAAAAATAGTATTTCCTAACTCATTTTACTTTAAAATGCTGAGTAACAGTTTTATGGCACACCTGGATTTGGTTGATTTTATTCAATGCCTCATCTCTTGAATCTCTCTGATCCTACACCTACTCATACCACTGCTATCCATCCCAGTAGAATAATTTTCTCTTGTGTTCAAAATCTTATATTTTCAGGTAGAAGGTTATATGGTAACTATCACTGACATCAATAAGTTACTATCACCTGTGAGCTGGGAAAAGGCTTCGGTAATGTCTCTGGTACGCTGTATTTGGTGATAACTTTGTTGTGTCTACGCTCACCCAGATGAAGAAGCACTTTAGTTTTGCCTCTAACATTTCATCACAGATATGTTTTATCTGAATTGGAAGTTGACTTTGGCAGTAGACCTGATGACCTGTCTGAAAATAATGACAATTCATGGATACGGGTGCTGTTGTTTTCTCTCTCTCTTATGTATCTTCAAGAATGTTAAAAAATAATTATAAAAGTAAATGTTCACAATTTAGAAAATTTCTCATGGAGAGACTTATCCTTTGATTCATGTATTATCCAGTGAGAAAGACCTGCAAAGCATGGGCATTATCTTATTTTTATTGTTTGAAAATTTTACAAGCATATATGTTTTAAAAAATTATTTTTGTCTTCTCCAATGCTTCTTCCATCTCTTCTACATTTTTCCAAAGTATTATGCACTCTTTAGTCCCTGTAGTATTGCCTCACTGTGCAGTGGCAGTACCATCTATTTGGGCATGGGTAACCTGTCAGTGTTCTAAAATTTTCACTGCACTTGTTTTTCAAATTCTTGGGTAGATTCAGTAAAAGGCATTTTCTTTCTAAAGCTATTATGAATTGATACTTTTCCCTGATTGTTTCTTAGTATGTCTTTTTTTTGTATGTTGAAAAAAAGTCTAATTTCTTTTTAATTTTTTAACTTACTATTTGTGGGATGTTTTTAGCAACTATATGAATTTTCCACCACAACAGGTGTCCAGAGGAACACCTGATTCAGTCTTGATGTTGGGGTGAGGAAAGCGGATCTGCCAAGAGAGGATGTTGAACTAAGCCATATTGCAAACTTGGGACCTCCTGCCCTTGCTGGAGAGGAGATAAAGTGATGTAGAGAAGAGAGATTGGAAGGGGCGAGAAGGGGAAGGGATCTTGAACAAGGATACATACAGTTAAAAAATATGACTCTATTTATAGTAAATAAAAAAATAAAAACAACTCTCCCTGTCTGCCTCCATAGGTGGAAGAGAAGGAAGAGTTAGGTATGCAAAAGGAAAGCATGGTAAGGGCACCTTTTCCTGTGTGACTGTGGACAGTCACCCAAACCACACTGTACAATACAAACCATAATAAGTATAATAAAGCTGCATATCACACAGTTACATTAAGGAGATGATAATAAATATATAGAAATCTTAGTGGTTTGCTTTTTTTTTTTTCTTTTCCAAACTTGCTTATCAAATCTACTGATTCCTGGGATCTGTCCTGGCTTATTGACTCTGAGAAGAAGCTGAGAAGCTACATTTCAATGAAGAGCCAGGTGATCTCAGATAAATTGGGGACAAACTGTCATTGCACCATCTCTCACATTACAACTGTGAATCAGATACTCATTCTCATATGTGAAAGCAAAGCACAAAGATTCCACGGTGCTTCAGTGCACCACACACCTGGGAATTGAAGAATGTTGCCTCAAATTCAAGTCTGTCTGACTCCAAATTTCAGAATGTGTGTCCCGTTTGAGAGCCACCTATGAAAAGCCCTATTCCTTTCAGATGTCTTTATCCACTCAATGGTCCATAAGGTTAAGTGTTACGCAGAGAATAACTGGTCACAATATGATTGGATTTTCTGCTTAAGAATTTGTTACAAGCTACAGTTAAGATGGTACATGAAGCTACAATCCTATCTGAGGCTTAATTAAGAAAGAATATGCTTGTAAATAAATACATCTTTAAAAAAGAAAAAAAGTTTTCCAATAGATTTATTAGTGCCTTTTATGTATACCATATATTCTGCAAATAAAGGTACTCTGTTTCCTTTCAATTTTGCACTTATTTTGTCTCATATTTAATCTTATAGCTTTAGTTTAGATGTCGAGCACTACATTAAACAAAAGGAGAGAGAGCTGTGTCCCATCTTTGTTTTTGTTTAGGAATTTAGAACATTTTCAGAGATTTCTCTTCTTAGCATGCTGTTGGCCTTGAATTTTCTTTTGGGAAATTATATTATGAAAAGATGAGGGCTGGAGAGATGGCTCAGAGGTTAAGAGCACTGACTGTTTTCCCTGAGGCCCTGAGTTCAATTCCCAGCAACCACATGGTGGCTCAAAACCATCTATAATGGCATCTGATACTCTCTTCTGTATACTGTATACATAATAAATAAATAATTTTTTTTTAAAAAAAGAAAAGATGATATATTTCATCAAAACTTTTTTCTAAATCTATTGGGATGCATATGTGGTTTCTGTCACTGAGTTTTCTAATATTCTATATTCTATTTATTGCTTTAAATATGTCAAACCATTTCTATCTCCATAGAATGATGACTAATTGATCATAGAATAATCTTTTTAATATATTCTTCAATTTGGCCTTCTAATATTTTTTCAGGGACCAAGACCCTGGCTTGAGCCTCTAGGCCTCTAGCTAAAGGCTCCCATGGGAACTTACTGAGAAACCAACCACTGAGCCAGCATGATGTTCTCCCAAGTAGAATAGACATTCTCTCAAGTAAAATAGATGTTTTCCCAGGTAGAATGGATATTCTCCCAAAGTAATATAGATGTTCTGGTTTGCTTAACAGTAACAGAGAAATAACTCTAAAGAATAGAATAACAGGAACATTCTGTGGCTAGGTTACTTAGCAGCCCTCCCATAAATGTACTTCTAAAAAATAGAATAACAAGAACATTCTATGGTGAGGTTACCTAGCAATCCTCCCCTGAAGCAAGAGCAATCACCTTTTTACCCAGCCAATATCCTGTTTCCGCTGGCCAGCTTCCTGCAGGTGTTTAAAGATTGCCCCCTCCCCATATTCTGCTTTAGAACTATATAAGCATGTATAGAATTGTAATAAAATCTCAGCTTGATTAGGCTCCAATTTGTCTTGCTGCCTTCTTCGCATCTCCTTTCCCTTCATTCACTCTCGTAGGTGATCTCCAAGGTGACATCCCACGGGTCAGGGCAATATTTTAGTGTGTGTTTATTTTAATCTATGAATCTATGTTCATGCCTGAGATTGTTCAATGATTCTCTTTTGTGGGTAGGTCTGTTTTTCTTGGCTATAATATTAAGGTAATCCTAATTTTGTAAGAAGAATTTTGAAGTCTTCCTTCCTTTCCTAATTTTTTGAATATTTTGAGCAATGTTGTTGGTAGCTATTTGAAGATCTACTAGAATTATCTGTGAATACATTTTACACTGTATTACTAATACTTTGGAATACTTAGGAATTTTAAACTACTGCTTCTATTTCCTTAATTGCTATGGGTCTGTTAAAATTATTTACTTCATCCATATTTAATCTTCATAGGTCATTTGAATCTAGAAATTTACTCATTTCTTTTCAATATGTTAAATATTAAATGGCAGAATGGCAGCCTTGGCATGTTGGAGCCAAGGGACCCAAGAAAGTCAAGCTATACAACTGAACTCACATGGAGAATTTATTGGAGGTAGGAAAGAAAGGGGCACAGAGTGTACCCCTAGAGATAAGGTTTGAAAAGAAAAGGAATAGAGAAGAAGAGAGGCAGAGAGAAAAAAGAAAAACTGGCATGGAGAAGTGAAGAGGTACAGACTCAGCCTCATGGAAGAAAAGGGATAGAGAAATTTGCCTTTAATAGGGGGACTTAGCATGTGAGTATGGAGATTATACATCCATGCAGTTCAGCATGTTTACAGGTTACATAATGACCTTATATGTTATACTTAAGAGCAGCAGAGAGAAGTTATACTATACAACTGAGCTAACATGGGAGGTTTATTGAAAGAGGAGAAAGGACAACAGAGGGGACAAAAGGGGGGACAGAGAACAGACCCTGGGGACAAGATAAGCAGAAGAATATGTCTTTGAGATTTTCACAATGTTTTCACTGTCTCTAATAAGGTCTTCCCTTTCTTTCTTTCTTTTTTTAATGTGTCTTCCCTCTGTTTCTCTTGCTTCATTTTGCTAATAGTTTGTCAATAATTTTTTTTAAAAAAACATTTTTTCCTTTCTTTCCAATTTGTCTCTTACCTATTTCAGCCTTCATTTCTTTAGTTTGTTTCCATAATATTGAAAAACATATTTTATTTCATATGATATATCTTAATTATGGATTTGCTCCATCTACATTTCCCAGAAACTCTACATCACCCCTCTGATACACAGTCACACAGAACTCTTCATACAGAACATAAGGTTTCTAAAGAGACAGACAAATACACATACAAACAAAAGAAGAAAACAAATAAACATAGTGATAATAATATAATATAATGTAACACAAAAATTATAATGACACAAAACAAAGATAAGAGAAAGAATACAAAAAAAAAGACTCAAGAAATAGAGACTAAAATTTCCACTGGATCACACATTCAGAAATCTTATTAAAACAAAAACTAGAAGCCATAGAATGTATGGCAAGGAAATAGAGTGAAATAAAAGTAAGAAAGAAAAAAGTGAGAGAGAAACAAAAAAATAAATGAAAAATTTAAAAGGTAAAGTAACACAAAACTCTGTCTTCTTTATGTTTATATTTGTATTTATTTTTTCCCTACCCTTCCTCCAAGTCCTCATTCAGCCTCTTCCCACCCTATCTCCCTACCCATTCCCTGGAACTGCAAGAACTTAACCACTGGAACTGCAAGAACTTAACCATTTTATTCTCTCATGATTTCTTCCCATCTCCCTTTGCACACTCTTCCCATCTCAGTTTTGCTGTAGTATAATTTAAATTTGACAAGGTTGATACCTCCAGAAATCCTTTTATTATTTAGTTTTTTTTAAGCCAGGACTTTGTGTATTTCCATATGTTTCAAATAGTGGGCATTTCAAGAACTGTATTGAAATTTTGATGAAGAATCAATGAAACAAAGAGTTGGTTATGAGACAAAAGTCAATAAGATTGACAAACCTTTATCCAAATTAATTGTACATTGCAGAGAAGAGATCCAAATTAATAAAATTGGAGATGAGAAGGATGACATGAAAGACATGGAGGAAATCTAGACAATCATAAGGACATATTTTAAAATTCTGTATACTACCAAAGTTGAAACTCTAAAACAAATGGATACTTTGTGATACATCTAATTCACCAACCTTAAGTTAAATCAAATAAGCAATTTAAATACACCTATAACTCCTAGTGAAATAGAAGCAATCATGAAGAGTCTCACAAAAGCAACAAGATAAGATTAAGGGCAAGGTTGAGATGCTATTTTCCCCCTCCTGACCTGGACAGGAAGTCTTAAAACAGCATTCATGGAAGTGAAGAAGCTTTTCAAGTAGAGAAAGATGGGTCTTCTCTTAGTTGCAAGAGGCTGCATGAACGGATATCTGGAGAAAAATTTCTGGATTCAGTAACTGGAGCTGATATATGAACCCTTGGTATCTACCTGGATCCTGGTTCCCTAGCAGTGTAGGTATGTCTCAACAGGGGAAACAATGTGATGCAGGGGACCTTGCTGACTTAGCTCTTAATACAGTATGTCTCTCATGATGTAGGTATGGGTAAGCAGAAAAATCAGGGTCCCCTACTAGCTTGCAGATAGTGATGTAGGAACAATATTCCAGGGAGCTAATTGTGGGATTGGTGCATAAGGACAGTTGGTGGTGCTTGGAACCTCAAAATTATTGTAAAATAACAGCTTACTTTTTAAATCAAATTTTAGGGAGGATATTATTACCTGAGATAATAACTATTATAAACAAAGATTTTATTAGTGAGTGGTTTTCTGATTTGAACTGATGTGCTTATGCTTTGGTTATTCTGAGATCATCATATTGTTTTAAAAAATGTTTAGGTAGAATATGTAGACTTCCATAGTATAAGCTCTTTCTTTATTGAATTTATTTCATGGTTAGTTCATAGAAAACATTATTCAGAGTAGAAAATTGACAAGAAGTGGAGATATACTTTAAAATTTTATATGTATTTAAAATATGTTCAGGCACTTCATGACAAAAGACAAAAATTAAAACCTCGTGACATAAATATGTTTTTTGTTCCTTAGAGAGGTGGTAGATTAGCTCTTTTACTCCTCAATATAGAATTGCAAAGTACTTTGAGAAATGAAAATTGAAACTATTTTCCTAACAATTGATATGTTTTGTGAGTTTAAAAGCAATAATAAGTGGTATTTTAAAAACTGTGAATGTGAAAATCTACAGCCCCCTCTGCCTGGTCAGGTGCTAAATATCTAGTGTCAGCATCTAGCCAGGTTAGTTTATCTCAAACTCCCCTTCATTAATTCTACAACCTCCGCATCATGCCCAGTTCCAGAACCAGAGTCCTAACTGAGTGTTGCCATTTCATCTTATGTAAACCAAATATCTAAATTCCAATTAGGACATCTGTTTTCTGCCTAAACTCTACAAGCCTCTTGCTTGTTATACTCAAACTCTCTACTCCACCAGTTTTGAGATTCTTCTGACAGAATCCAGCTGTGTGATCCTGCCATGTCATTCTCCCCACCTCCTTAAGCACCTAGGTGTATGCCCAGACTCTAGGCATGGACCAAGATATAATTCCTGCAGGTCAGTCTAGTCACTGAGTATCCCTGATTTCATTACAACTACGCTACATTTGACCACCAGACCTAAGAATACACACACTGTTCTCTTTCCCTGACTGCAATTTCTATATCAAACACAGAACTAACAAAAAAGGTGACATTGAATCACAAACAGACACACAATATCAAAAATCAAGTCTTTGACCACAACAAAATACACTAATCTTATATAAACATATTCAATAATAATTACCTAGATGAACACATGGGTACAAAACTTTTAAAGAATTATCATAAAATCATCAAATAATTCAAAGATTTAAAAATGAATGCAAAGTGGGTCAATAAACTTTCAAAAATTAAATGCCTGAGTGATGCCAAAGAAAACCCACTCATACATCTGAAAAATAATGAAGATAATCCAATATTTGAAATATTCTTTCATCTGTGTCTCTCAACATCAAATCTTCAGATCTGACTTTATAGCATAAAATAATATCAAAAAAGAGACTGTATTGGAAGGACCAAGAAGGAATGGAATAGCAGAGTAAAGGAGATTTGATAGGGGACATGTGATAAAATTTGTTAGACATCAATTAGGGAGGTTGAAGATATCATTAAAGGGAAGAGAGAGAATAAAATGACAATTAAATTGCCTGCAAAAGCATGAGGAACAATATTGCTATCTAGCCTAAAATTATGCATAATGAATCTAAATCTATGTAAACATATATAGTATATGGTTTAAATAAAATTTTACATACTACCCTAACTATACTTCCCTCAAGACCCATAGACCACAAACCAAAATCTATACACAAGAACTAGAAAACTGTCTTTTGAGCTGTTGGCTAGTATAATCAAAGAGAGTATAATAACATATTAAGCTATTGTTGTCACTCTGGTTGTTTATAGAGATTAAAGATAAGTTTCCATTACTGAAAATGTCATAGAATCCTTTTGGCATAGGAACCTGAGGTACTCAAGCTTTATCTAACCTGAAAATCTCCTTCTCGAGGATCCACTTCCAGGATACAAAAGCTGATAAAATGATAGAAAAAAAAAAAAAAAAAACAACTTTTGAACTACAACAGTGACCAGCTGTTAAAATAGTCTTAAACATTCAATACCATTCGATAGCGCACCCACACTTTGGTAGATCTCAACAGCTGTACTCAAGGTCTGCTTTATAAGAGGGAAATTATGGCTGGTACTGAAAACCCAGCAAACCATCCAAAAATAATGACATCATTGATTGGAAGAGAACCTTCTAGTACCAATTTACTAAGCCAGGATGATTTTATCTACAAAAAACGTGTGTCTTTCACCCCTTTACCAATAAATTTCTCCTTAAAACAGAAGGAGAAGACTGTTACAGAAAACCACAAATGACTCACATGTAAAAAGAATATGTGGCCTTTGTTTTTCTGGGTCTGATTTACCTAACTCAGTATAAGCTTTTCAGTGTCTATCAATTTGGTTGAAAATTTCATGATGTCAATTTTATTTATACCTAAGTAGTATTTCAACATGTGTGTTTGTGTGTTCTTTGAGAACTGATACATGTAAAATCAGCATGGGAACATTATAGAAGAAGGGATGGCAAGATTATAAAGGCCCCAAGAAGAGGAAGTCTGGGTGAGGTTGATTCTCCTAGAGATGTCAAGAAGATAATCCATGAAATTTCAAAAGTGTGGTTAGCTAAGCAAAGTATGAACAATGCTAACACCAACAGAAAAAAAATATGAACAATGCTAACACCAACAGACTAGTTATCATGGAAGTGGGGCAGTCTTACAGGGCTCTATGTCCAGAGGAAGAACTACAGAAAACTAAGGAATTCTGCGAGCAGGAGAGACAGTTATGCTTAGAGGAAAGCCACCTAACTTGCAATCCAATTCTAAATTGTCTGCTCGGGAATAATATGCATGCAAGAAATATTATGAGGGATGAGCATGTTGTATTTGTATATTTATGAGCACACATACACATACAATTAAAGTAAAGGAAGTCACGAGCTTGAAAGACAGCAAGTGTGGAGACATGGGAGAGGTTTGACAGAAAAAAGAGAAAAAGGATAAATTGTGCAGTTATGTTTTTATTTCAGAAAATAAAGACAAAAACCAATGCATATATACACACATTAAAGATGATATTTGTCTTTGAATTTACATAACAGCAAACATGTGCATAATCTTGTAATTTCCCCAAACACTCATAATTTATGGACAGTGATATTTCTTGTGATCTCTGATTTCAGTCATGATTGACATGAGTGATATCTGATGGTTTCTGGCTGAAGCAACAGATATTAGAGAGCTAAGAGAAGGTTCTGCTGGGGTAGTTAATCTGTGAAGCTTTCAGTTCCAGCCAGTCAGTGGCACCTGCATGTGGTAATCATTCTCCTTGGTTACCAGTGCTGGCAGAAACAAGAAATTTATTTTGCAAGCTAGATCAAGAGAAGCTAAATATACGTGTAAATCATTTGTATAGAAAACTTTAAAATCTCTTTATGGAAATAAAAAAGGTAGAAAGTAAAGATCCTCGTTCTGTATATTTTTTAATTATTCTGTATAAAGAGAGTTTTGAAGCAAATATTTGTGGAAAGAAAAGCAGGGTGGATTTGTTATCTTTCATGGTCCATGATGAGAATTCCAATGCAGCCCAGTATCCAGAACAAGGCATTAAACTCTGTTGTGCCTGCCTGGTACTCTACTCTTCTTTTTAGTCCTTGTTAGAGCTGTGCAAACCTTTCATCTCATGAAACTTGCCAACTTCAGGAATATTTTATGAGTTACGAGCTTTGCAAGTTTTGCAGAATACATTCAAACATCACTTTTGCAGGCAGCAGGAATACAAATGTTTTCCCAAGATTAAAAAAAAAAAAAAAAAAAAAAAA
>PVIH01028404.1:0-15245 GCA_004025045.1 Sigmodon hispidus | reverse complement strand
AAAAAAAAAAAAAACACCTAATGAATGTGTTTTTCAGGTTTTGAAAAAACCCCAGCGATGTTAGTTATCCCAGGAGTTTGTCCATTCCTTATCATTCCTTTCCATATCTTTCAGTATGATCTCTGTGGTTTAGAAATCCCACGTTCCACTGTAGTTAAAGAAAAGTTGCCTTAAACCTTTGCCCTGCAAGCACCAGAAGAGAGCCCATAAAAAGGAAGACAGCAGCAGATGCAATCGCGGATGTGGCTTAGTCCTTGCAGCTGCCCCGGAGAGCTGTTCAGAGCGTACAAGCCTCAGCCATGAATCCAGAAGAACGCGTTGTGACATGGCTTATATCTTTGGGAGTTTTAGAGTCTCCCAAAAAGACCATCTGTGATCCTGAGGAGTTCTTGAAGTCCTCGCTGAAAAATGGGGTAGTGTTGTGCAAACTCATCAACAGACTTCTGCCTGGTTCGTTGGAGAAGGTAAGGTCACTTTGCAGTGTCTTTGGGATTGCTTTCCACCACGGAGCACAAATGATACCACTCTTGAGATTTTTTTTCTATTGCTTGATCATGAGATTCCTCTACTTTAATATCTTTCTAAGTTAGGCATTCTTTCTTACTGTCCTTGTACTATGAAAAAGTCAGAAAATCAAATGTTATCTTTCAGTAATTGGCCCCTAAATGTTGACCTACGAAAAACCTGTTCCAGCTCCAACAGTCCAAGCTGAGAGAACACACTTAACATGCGTGAGTTCACTGTGTTGTGGAGATGCGTGGTAAACTTCCCTGTGCACTTCGGACATGTTTTGAACTTTGAGTACATCAGTCTGTATAATAATGAAATAATTCGTAGTAGATTTTTTCTGGTGTTTGAGAGGTTGCCTATAATTTGACGCAGACTTCCTTTCTTAAAAAAAAAATCCATTGAAGCAGTCTATTCACAAAAGTCAATGTTACATAAAACTCATGAAAACCAAAGAGAAACCAAGTGTGTGCATTGAATGCAATGAGCATTCAAAGTGAAACTAAACCTTGTTCAAAAAATTCCAAGATTTTTGAGGTTAGAATCCCATGTTATGACAGTGGATGGCTTCTAAAGTGGACACTTTTGTAGCATTAAAGGTAGATTTCTTATAATTCTTTTCTGAAAGTACTTGAGGAATATGACTGTAAGGCTTCTTTTGCCTTTTGGAATCAGTTCTATTTTTGTTGAACAAGTATATTTACTTAAATTGTTTTAAATTTGAGAAACAGTGATTAAACTGGTGATAAGATGCAGAGAGACATGATAAAATGTAGTGTCCAGCCAAAGTGCAATATAATCTCAACAAATTATCATGGGGAGTAAAGGGAGGTAACCAGTGTGGCCTTCTCTAACGAAAGCAGGAACTAAGCAAATATATAGATGTCTTAGTCTCGCCAGCTTGCCATCCAGCTTTGAAGGTACAATGAAAGCTTTTTTAGTACAAATGGCTTGCAGACATTTGAAACAAAACCCCACCGTTCGGGCCTTTGCATCACTTCCTTCAGTGGTTAACTCTCTTCCTGGATGGAGAGCCGGGCTGCCCTCTGCCTTCAAAAGTCTACCATATCGGATTATCTGCAAATGATGATGATCGTTTGTCATGGTTTAGCAATCTCTAAGTAACATTTGACTCTTTCTCTAGTATTGTATGGAGCCCCAAACTGAGGCCGACTGCATCAACAACATCAATGACTTCCTGAAAGGATGTACAACCCTTCAAGTGGAAGTAAGATCATCTTTCATTTTGCCATTATTTTCTGTTCTGTTAATAAAAAAAAAAGTTCGTATGAAGTATGGGATTAAGTTTCACTGCCAGTAGCCACAAAGATAAATAGAGGTGGCCCTTTAGAGTAAACCAGAGTTGAGACCAGTGATCCCCAATGGTACATTGGTAGTGTGTGTGTCTTTCAGAACTCAGTTCTAAACAAAGCAAAATCATTAACTGGGCGTGGTGGGACACACCTATAATCTGCAACACTAAGGTCAGGGAGGCAGGAAGATTAGAAATTTAAGGACATCCTTGGCTATACATTTAGGTTTGGGTCCAGTCTGGGCTACATAAAACTCTCTCAAAAATGATAACAGCAAAACCAAAAAATAAACAAGAAAGAAAAAAGGAAGGAAAGACAGAAAAGAAGGAAGAAGGAAAGAAACAACCAGAACCAAAAATGAAAGAATAAAAAATTAACAAAACAACAAAATGCAAAAATGATAACATTTAAGTGCAGTTTCTCTTCAGGTGACCAAACTTTTTGTGAGTATGCTTCCTTAGTAATGGGAAAAAGAGGAATCACTGGCTATGGCAGAGGGTCTCAGCAAACTGCATTAAAATAAATTGTAAAAGAATAACAGTCTAGTGCCAAATGAACAGCCCTGAAAACATACATGCAAGCTACATTATACTGACTGAGCCAGTTATATTTAGAAATATATATGCATCTGCATATACAAATGTACATGTAGTAACAATTAATGGAAAAGAGGTCATGAATTTAAAGGAGAGTAGAGCAGGAGGATTTGGAGAAAGAAAAAAAGGAACAGGGAAATGTTGTAATAAAAAAGAAAGAAAAGTTTGAGAAAAAAAAAATGAAATAACCTTTTTATTCCCATTAACACTTTAGAACAGAGGGAGTTCTTGGAAAACTACAAGAACCTGGCCTTCAATTTACAACTGTATTTAAACAGAGCAGGAGATGCAGATCAGTGGTGGAGGCTTGCTTGCAATGGACAAGACCCTGGACTCAATCCCCAGGACCAAAACAAAAAACAAAAGCATAATAATAATAATAATAATAATAATAACAATAATAATAATAAACCCAAGCCACAGTAAACTGTTGCAAGACGAACCTGATTGCATGTATACACTTCATTACTGAAAAAGAGTGCAAGGCTTCGGGGTGGGTTCAGTAACTTTTTTGTGATTCCATGTTGTTTTGTGGCACAAGAACTGGATCCTCCTCTTACATGCGCTCAAGGAGAGCCAGCATGGAGCTTCACCTTCATGCCCACTCATGATGCTTTTGTCTATGACACAGATATAATATTAACTACGTCATGTTGTTGTTTCAGGGTCAAATGAGATACTGCTTAATTATATAGGCTTAAGAAAGTCAATTTCCTAAAATGTGGGAGGTAATTTGTGTATTATCTTCAGCTCTGGGCCAAGTCAGAGGTGTTCTACATTAGTAAACAAGTATTATCTGTGGATAGGTGGTAGGGGTTTAAGCATGGACTCAGGTGCTAGACTTGGGTTTATATCTCAGTTCATGTTCACTAGTGATATTTTGACTTTTGAAACTGTTATTTAAGTATGCTTCTATGCCTTGGCCTCTTTGCCTGTAAAATATGAATAATAGTGACACTTGCTTTTCTATTGATATTGGTATGAAATTTCAATGAATTAATGCATGTAAAACCCTGAGAAGAGATCCTGAAACCTATTATCCTTCAAGTAGCTATTTATTATTGTTGTTACTATTATTACCATTTTTACTAGCTGTTGTCTCAGCTAAACCTTGTTTCCTTCAAAAATTTTCTTAAAGCTAATTGGCTGAGGTGATGCAAACCTTTCATCTCAGCATTTGAGAGGCAAAGGCAAGTGGATTAATGTGAGCTTGAGGCCATCTTGGTCTACATAGATAGTTTCAGGCCAGCCAGGGCTACAAGATGAGACCTTGCCTCAAAACTATTTTTTTTCCTAAGACTAAGCCTAATCTAAAGTTACATCTGTGTCAGAATATCAAACTTCCCTGCATCCCAGATTGAGAGACACCTCATCCATCTTGAGGTTCACGGGCCATGTGGCTTCAGAGCATGTGACATCCATTATAGAGTACTGTCTACTGTGGAACAGACCATGACATTTCTTGTTTGATTTTTAAAATAAAAACATGGTGAAGTTGCCAGTGATTTCTGTGCTGAAGCTGCCAGAAGGTGTACTGTGCTTCTTTGCAGTTCTAAGAATACTGGATGATACAGAAACACCTCCTGCTGCTCCACTCTTGGGGGTTTTCTGATAGCTAAAGATTATTCTTTTAAGCACAAGTGCTTACAATAGTCATTTTTAAAATCTGAAAATGTTTTATTCACTTTGAGTAAAAATTTTACTAAAAAGTCTATCAAACTGACATGATATGAACATTGTAATAAATGAGTATCTGCCATTTTGGTTAACATAGGTTTTTCTGTAGTTTCACAGATGTGTGTGTGTATGTGTGATGTATGTACATTATGTGGGGTACATGTGTAGGCTAGAGATCAAGGTTGTTTTCTTCTATTTCCCTCCATTTGAAGCAGTCTAGATCCCTTATATGTACATTTGAGTTTTAGAAAGTTGTTCTTCCTTCTTTGCTTTCTTTCCTTTTTTCTTTTCTTTTTCTTCCTTCCTTTTTTATGTCCCCTGCTCTTTCAGAGATAAATCTCTGACCAAAGCTTTAGCTTGCTGTTTTGGATAAACTGACTGGTTAACAAGCCTTTCACTAACCAAGCATCACATCAGGATTACAGGCAGTTGCTGAGATGCTTAGCAACATGGAAGCTGGGAAGCTAAACTTTGGTCCTCATAGTTGCACAGCAAACACTTTATGCACTCAGTCATCTCCCTAGCCTTATATGTTAGAACCTTTCTTGATAAAGTCACTTGGCACCATTGTATGACAGGGACTAGCAATATTTACTACATGGATGTTTTGTCTTTAATGTATGTCTATGCACCACAGGTACCAATGTATAGCCTGGTACCTGCAGAGGCTACACGAGAGCATCAGATACCCTGGAATTGGAGTTGAAGATGATTGTGAGTTGCCATATAGGTGCTGGAAATTGAATCTGGGTCCTCTGCTAGAGCATTCAGTGCTTCAATTGCTGAGGGATCTCTCTGACTTAACTGCTGAAGATTTTAAAATTATTTTTTAAAGTTAGCATTCAGTGTGGAGGGTTTCATTATGGAGAACTATTTTAAGAATCAGATAAAAGAATGCATCTACAGCTCTTAATGTATCATTGCATCTAAACATTAGTCCTACTGCTCACTGCTACCTTGTGACTAAGTACTCTTTGTACTGTTACGCACAAAACGGAGCCACACTGAGTCACTCATAGAGCCCTCAAGGAAGGCGCATAGAATTGCTCCAGAAGGAATGAGATTGAAAGCTGATCTGGAAAGCAGAGCAGCCAAGTATGTGGCCAGTCCAGTCTCCAAGCCTCCAGGTAACTGACTGAAAAACAGACCTGTACAGAAGTATTCACAAAGGTCGAGAGAGACAGACGACAGACAGAGAGAGAGAGAGAGAACAGACACCCAGTCCTTGGAACAGTTTGTGGCACAGGACATGCCTGGTGGTTTTGAGTTAACTTTGTAAAGCTCTAAATGTACGAAAAGGACTTAACTCTTTCCCAAAGCACACTATTATTTATCTGAGGAAAGGCTGATAATTTTACTCAGACAGTTTGGAAGATTGTAACACTAAGTCAGACAGGTGGTGGGTGACTGAGGATTGGGTTCAGAGATCTGGGGAGCACATTACAGGTTTGTGATCACATGGCCTCTCCAGATGCCCTATATCTTTGGCTGACAGTGGATATGAGAGGTTAGCGTCTGTAGTGTTTCCTACAGCTAATAACAGAGAAATTGTGAAAACAAAATCTTCTTCCAACTTTCATACTATCCTTTGTGACATTTAAAATATTTTGTGGAAGTCAGATTTGTTTTTTATTGGTTTTGTATGTGTGTGTGTGTGTGTGTGTGTGTCTGTGTGTGTGTCTGTGTCATCCACAACATGTGTGTGTGTTTGTGTGTAGGTCAGAGGGTATCTTTCAGTAATTATTTCTTCGGCCTTCTTGAGGCAGGGTCTGTCTCATTTCTGCTGTTGTAGTGTGTCTTCTAGGCTAACCTATCTGAGAGCTTCTGAAAAGTTTCTCATCACTGCTTCCCATTTCAGTGTACTGGGATTACAGATGTATGCCAAATCATCTGGCTTTTTTCAATTCAAATATATTTTATGTATATTGGGTGGTTTGCCTGCATGTATATTTGTGCACCACTTGCATGCGTGGTACTCATGTACTATAGAAGAAAGTGTCAGATCCCCTAGAACTGTAGTCATGGATGGTTGTGAGCCACCTTGTGGATGTAGGAAATTGAAACCAGGTCTGTTGTAAAGGCATCCAGTGCTCTTAACTACTGAGCCTTTGGGTTCTGGATATCCAATTCAGATTGCCTAGCAAGCATGTTCATCCACCAAGCAATCTCCCCAACTCTAATTATTTTCTTTTTACATTGGCTTTGAGTGTCATCTGAGAACAGTTGCATAATGAAAGGTCTGACATAGTTGTGTTTTCCTTTAAGAATGTTATCGCAAATGGAGATTCTTTCCTTGTACTATGTGGGGCTTAGGGATTGAACCCAGGCTTGGCAACAAGTCACCTTACTCACAGAGCCATTTCAATGGCTCCAAGTTAATTCTTCTGGATGTGGACATGCAGTTTTCTAGTTCTCAGTTCTTGAAAAGACTAGTTTTCTTTCCTTTAGCTGATTAATGTAGCTTTGTAGTAGCTTTTATAATCAGAAAGTATGAGGCCTCTTGCTTGTTCTTAGTTTCAAAACCATTTTGGAATACTTTAGATCCTTGAATGTATGATAATCTCTGGTATATTTCCTTTTCTCTTCTATTTATTTATTCACCCACCCATCCACCTATCCATCTATCTATCTATCAATCATTTATTTATTTAGTTTACTTACTTACTAATTTTTGAGGCAGGCTTTCAATGTAAAGTCCCAGCTGGCCTGGAACTTGCTATGTAGAGCAGGCTAACCTTGAACTTGTAACAAATTCTTCTACCTCTGCCTCTTGACTATTGGGATTACAGATGCCACCAGGTCTGTCTTAATTTCTTAAAAACAGCTAGCTATGACCTTGACAGGGACTGTGTTGAACTTACAGATCATGGTGTTCTCTTAGGAACTAAATCTGAATCTGTGAAAATGGTTATCTTTCCATGCACTTATGTCTTTTGAAATTTCATTCTATCTTGTTTTAATAATTTTAGCATATGTATATTATACCACATTAGTTCAGTTTTTTTGTCCCAAGTATTTTATATGCTTTTTTTTGGTTTGAAATAAGGTCTCATACAACCTAGTCTGGCCTTAAATTATATAGCTATGTAACTAAGGATAACTTGAACTCCTGAACCTCCTGCCTCTTCCTCCAAGTGATGGGATACAATTCTAGATGCTATTACATGTGGATTTTTAAAAAAAATTATTCGAGCCAGTCATGATGGTGTACATACACCTTTAATCCCATATTTAGAAGGCAGAGATAGTTAAGTTTCAGATTAGTTACTGCTACATAGTGAAATCCTGTCTTAAAAATCCAGTTTTTTTGTGGGGGAGAAAGAGCATGTGTGCTCACCTGCTTGTCTGTATGTTTATCACATGCATATTGGTGTCTGCTGATCCCAGGAAAGGACATTGGAAACCCTGAGTTTAGAGATTCCTGTTTTAGATGCTGGAAACCAAACCCAGGTCTTCTGCAAGAGCAGGAAGTGCTCTTAACTGCTGACTCTACTCTCCAGCCACACACACACACATCACTTTTTGAATTTCATTTTCTCCTCTGCTTTTTTTTTTTTTTTTTTTTTGAGACATGTTCCTACATAGCCCAGGCTGGCAAAGCTCACATTAGTTGAAAATGAACTTGGACATTGGTCTTTCTGTTTCTACCTCTGTGCACCCCTCCACCCAACTCAGAATTGTTTTCTTAATTTGGCTTTGGAACATTGCTTGCTAATGCATAGAAATACAATTGACTTTTAATATTTATTTTGTGTCTTTTAACTTTTCACAATCTGTCTTTGAGTTCTAATAGTTTCTTGAAGTTCTGATGAATAAGGATACTTGTACTTCTTCCCTTTGGTCTGGACAATTTTATTTCTTTTTCTATTCTACTTCATCACGCTAGGACATATTGAGTAGAAGCAAGTGCCTTGTTTTGCTTTTGATCTTTCAGAGAAAAGTGTTAGTCTTTTACCACTAGGTACAGTGTAGTTTTCATAAATGGACTTTAGTAATGAGGAAATTTCCTTGTAATACTAGTTTCTCAAGTTTTTTTTTTTTTTTTTTTTTTTTTTTTTTTTTTTTTTTTTTTTTTAGTTACAAAAGATGATGCATTTTGCCAGTTGGCCTTGTGAAGTGGAGGGAGGAAGTTCTGGGTTCAGGATCATCCTCAGCTTCATTTATATGTCCCTTGTGTGTGTATGTTGTGAGTTTATTTGTGTTTGTGAGTCAGGGCTTGCATATGGAGATCAAAGGAAAACCTTGGGTGCTGCACCTTGTTTACCCTTGTTATTTTGTGTCTCTTCGATGTTCAGTGCTACATACTACAGGCCAGCTCTACATGGAGTTTCTGGGGTTCTTCTCTTTCCAACTCCCATCTAAGAGTACATATGTGTGCTGTTGTGCCTGGCTTTACATAAGTTATAGGAATTTGATTCCAGTTCCTCATGCTTGTGTGGCATTTTACCCACTGTGACACCATCCTTACCCCAGTTTCCTTTGTGTGTTTTATGTGTTGAGATGAGCATTAATTTAGGCTCTTTATAATAGTGATACATTGATTGATATTCATATGTTGCACCAATCTTTCATTCCTGTGATAAATCCCAGTGAGTTATGTTGTATATATATATATGTAGAATTTTGTGTGCATTTATGATTATTCTTGAAGAATCCTTCATCATAGAAATGAATTACTGTGTCAGATTTTGATAGATAATGTCAAATTCTCCTACTAAAATATTCTACCAACTTACATTTCCACCAAATGCATAGAAAGTGTTTTCTTTCTTGTGTCCCTGTCAATGTTGCACATTATTTATCTTTAAAATTTACCAAAGTGATAGATGAAATAGTAAATTTCTTTTTTGCTATAATTTGTGTTTCTTGATTCCAAATGGATTTGGACATACTGTCACTCCTTCATAGTCCATTTGTATTTATTCTTTGTAAACCAAATCCATCTCTTATTTTCTCAAACAATGGAGGAGGCAGGGAGAATATTCAGCAAATCAAAACTATACAGAACATGAAAATTATCCTTATTTTTATGTAAAGTCACTAATGAGACCAGGAAGTCATTGAACAGCATGTTGAGGCTCTGATCAATTGGGGGTGTTCTGAGCGGTACTTCTCCAGCCATGTGAATATTTGTCTGTGGAAGCTCCAGGCCAGGAACTTTTCCTTTATTCTCAGGAGTACTTTTCCTCCATCATCTTCTACCATGATTCCCTACCCAGGGAACACTTCTTCTTCCATTTTGCAGAAAGAGACATGTTGTCTGCTTCTGTACCCAGTTTACTTTGAAAAAAAAAAGTTTTGTTCATGTAAGAGTTATTGAATGATTATTAGATTCAAATAGTTTCCCCCCCTCTTTCTTCCAGCATCAGCTGGTAGCAGTATGGATTTTCTCTGCCCCACCCCCTTATTTCTTCCTGACTTCCTGAGTCAGTCAGACCACCTGCCTTGTCACCATAACAGCACTGCTGCTCTTCCTAAAGTGAGGCCTGTGGGATGCCATTTCCAAGGGACCATTCTTCAGGGAAGCTATCCTAGAAGTAATGCAGTTTTACCAATGCTCATGAGTTAAAGTTAAACCTGTCACCTTACTGCTCTAGCTGTAGGAAATCAGAAATAAGCCAGACCACTAATGAATAGCACGATGGACTTCTTCAAGCCTTGGCAGGGATACTTGTGTGAAGTCAGAGTTCTTCTTTCCAGGCCTCTCACTATGTAGCCTTGGCTGGCCTAGAACTCACTATGAAGAATGTCTCCTCATTTGTCCCTTTCTATGGATTTTCACTGAGCAACCCTTCCACTCAGTGTGACAAGACTAAAAAGGGTTTGGCACCTCTTTTTTTTACTAGTTGAGCCAATGTGACACTCCTAATAGAATTTCAGAAGATTAAATGTTATCCATTACTCTGGTTGAACTAATCTTCTACTGACTATGCTGCATTTCTATAAAAATTTGACCTTCAAGATGTACAGTGTAGCACACAACTCAACTACTCCATAGATCAAGGCAGGAGGATGTGAGTTCCAGGCCAATCTGGGTTACATATGAGACCATATCTCTAAATTTAAAAGGAGCTTTGCTTGCAGTTTAGTGGTAGAACATTTGCCTAGCATGTGCTCCTTTGAAAAGGCTATCTGATTTGGGGGTCTGTTTAGGGAAGAGATGGTGTGAAGGGCCACTAAGAGCTTCAGAGCGTGGGGCGATGTCTTGGTGGGTCACCATGCAAATTGCTGGTCCCAAATTGCACCCCTGGGATGGGTAAGGAACGCAGTTCCCTAACTAGTAATGACTAGTCCTTGACTCCAGCATTCCCAACCCGGGATTTGGCAATGGCCCCAGACACTGGTAGCCCTAATCTTGAGAACAGGGTGGCAGCAGCATGCAGAGTGTGGCTTCAGCCCTTACACCACAGCTTTTGCTCCTTCCCTGGCTACTGGGGTGCTGAGACTGCTGCCACCACTGCCACCACCACTGCCGTTGCTATTGCTGTTGCTGTTGCTGCTGCTGCTGCTGCTGCTCTGCCCTGCGCCGCTGTCACTTCCAGTTCCTACTTCTGCGATCCAGGTCCGGGTCATCGCTTCCCCGCTGCTGGCCCAGTCTCTCCAGGCTTCTTTCCTTCCCGGGTTCTGGCTCCAGGCAGCTTAACTGGGTCTGGAGGAACCCTGCGGACAGGCTCCCACTGGCCACCCGCTCCCCTCCTGTGGCTGCCCCACAGGGGCACGCCTCCCGCAGCCCGTAATCGGAGCTCTAGAGAGAGAACTTGATGGCAAGATTCTTACTTCTCTCTTCATTAAAATAAATAAATACGTACGTAAATATATAAAAATCTTTGCCTGGAAAGCTTGGAAGCTCGGCAAGGAGTTTGGAGACACGGGCCCCCTCCTCGCGTGTCCAGGAGCAAAGTTGCAGCGGCCCCTCCCTGCCGGCCATACCAGCAGGCTCTCCAGTTTCGCCCTGGTTGCAGCCGCGCGGGGCAGGGTCCCAGCTTTATCTGGGGACAGTGCTTCCCGCAGCTTTGGCACAGGCTGGCGGCTCTCAGCGGCCCCGTGACTCGGAAGGGCGAGCCACTTCCAAGGAGGAGGCTGGAAGGAGCGAGCAGCAGGAGGACAAGCGAGCAAAGCCAGGTGACCTGCCTGGGGTGCAAGGGTCAGGGGGAGGGGAATGTTGAGAGCCTGGTGCTGGGGGACTGGGGGAGTCAAAGGAGGAGCCGCCCTTCCTCCAGGATTGACCGCCTAGGTCTGCAGCCCCAGCCGCTGATCTGTTCTCTGCCAGGGCCTCTCCTTGGTGCACTGAATCCCTGGGTACCCAGAGCGGGGACAGGAGCCAAGGCACAAGGTGAGGACGCGCCAAACTTAGGGGCGTGTTGTCCAGCTTCAGCCGCAAGGTTTGTAGCAGACTGGATTCTGTCTTCTCTCCTCCCCGAAACCAGAGCAAATAGTCAACGGTACTGTTTTGGGCATTAATTTGATGCTCCCCCAAGCTGGAGCAATCCATGCATTGGGGAACATTTGACATAGGTCTATTGCAGGAGTGGTTTTCGGATGGACTTTACTTGGTATTCCAAAGTAGCTGTAGTTGATTTTGAGTTTTCATTTTCCAGTCATTGAAGGACCCAACAGGTATTCCAGCTATTTCATTTCTTAGTTCTAGAGTAGAGAGCCCTCATGTTTATCCCTGTCTCAAATATCTTTCTTCTCAATACCCTATATTTTTAGTTTGGTTTTGTTATTGTTTTTGAATATAGGAGTGACTCACATGGATTTCCCCCTTCTTTTCATAATGTGTAGTGGGACTAAAAATATACTCAAAGAATATATTTTGCTGTGAAACTATATGTTTTCAATAAAAGCTTCCCATAAATCAAAACAGCCACACAGAAAGGTTAAATCTCAGTTGGTTTTTTAAGTTTCTAAGGTATTGATTTTAAAGGCAAGATTCTGAGGTCTAGAATGCTTTTCTTACTTATATTTGCCTGGAAAAATCCAGTTTGTCCTTGAACTTCCTATCTTAATTTTGACATTGACCATGGTAAGAGGATCTCTGATGACATCATTTGCTCCAGCCACAGTTCAGTGTTCTACCACTGAGAGCACCTCTGCCCAAAAATGTAAGGCCTGGGCCTGCCCTTGGACTTGAGCAGATTTCTCTTAAGCAAAATTTTATGCTACATGCCAGGCAATGCTGCAGTTCCTTCTTACATAAGCAAACTCTAGGCCCATGTGGCACAGGGTATGCTTGGAGCTGTTAAACCAAGAGGGCTGTTTCCATGTGAGTTGCTAAAGGATGACTGAAGTTTTGAATACAATAAGTGGTCAGTTAATAATCTCACTTTTCATTTCTTTGGTGCTTAACTTTCTTTTTTGAAATACTTTCCACTTATTCAAACCACAACTCACTGTATCCTTATAAAGGACATTTGAGAACAGACATTTCTTCTGATTATCAAAGAAACAGAAAAGTTTGGTCAAGCAAAGTTACACCACTTTTAGTAGTAGAGGCTAAAGGCTAACTCTGCTCCTGCTTCCGACTGATTTTGTTGTTTGTTTTCATTAAAAAGTGATGCTTTGTACAAAAATGTTTCATTTGGAACACTGTATGGGTGGTCTGTGTCCTTTGAACCAATTGTTGTTCATTTACTAGGTCTCACTTTGGCCTCTTTTGCTTGCATAGAGTCTGCTCTGTAGTTAGGGGATGGGGGCAGGGTTTGTATTTACCGCTCTGATCTAATCTACCACTTTTCTAGACATCCTCAGGGATAGCAAGGCATGGCTAGAAGGAGCAGCCAGGACCTAGAAATTTCCAGTCCTCATTTGACACCACCCATAGAGGATTATTCCTGTCTCTAGAAAGTTCTTCAGGAGGCAGACTGAGAGAGGATGTGTTTGGTTCACTTGCAACAATGTGTTTGTTCATCAAGGCTGGCAGGAGCTTAGGTGCAAAGGAGGAAAGGAGCTGAATTTCTCCCACACCTGTTATGTTCTAGACTGTGGTCTGGCTGCTCTAAGTATATTATCTAATTTATTCCTCACAATAACCCTGAGAGGCAGGTGACATTGCACCCATTATGCAGTGGTGGACACTGAGGTTTAGGGAAGATCATACTCGTGTCTTATCCTGGAAGTGCAAAGCAAACAGAATAGTCAGCCAGACTTCATTTTCTCTGTCACAAGCCACACTGTGGCCATCAGGGAGCCACTGTTAACATACAGAAACATGGAGAGGCTTGGTTTTCAGACATGACCATGCATTAGAAGCATCTGGAGTCCTTTTAAAACCACAAGTATTAGAGCCTCATTCCCCAGAGAGTCCGACTTGATTGTTCTACAGTGAGACCTTAGCAATGGTATTTTTAAATGTTTAAGTCAGTTTAGTGACATGAAATCTAAAAATGTTGAAACTATTCTAAATGCCTGTGCTGATGAACCCCACAATCTGATACATCCATATAATCTTCACTTGGCTTAGGGAGCAGAGCATTATCAATAACTTTAAGTGTTTTGTGTGTGATTGCTCTCTTTCTGACTCCTACAGAACAGATTATTGTGTTTTAGTCCTGTTTTGGTATACGAGTTGGGTCGTAAAGTATGTAGTTGTTTTTCTAAAATGTCTTCCACTAAGCATTATACTTGAATTAGCATGTTTCAGGTATTGCTATGTAATTATTTTTTATTGTTGAATAGTATTCTATTTTATGGATACACCAAATTTTATTTTTCCTATTCACTCACTGATGGACATTTAAAGTGTTTCCAGTTGGGGTATGTGTGTATGTGTGTGTGTGTGTGTGTGTGTGTGTGTGTATTTTGTTGTTGTTGTTTCAATGAACAATGTTTCCATGAGTATCCTTGTGGGCATCCCCTGAAGAACATTTCTGTTGAGTTTATGAATAGTGATAGAGTTACTTGGTCATATGGCTATGTATATATTTTGCTTTAGGAAGTACTTCCAGAAAGTTTCTTGAAGGGAGAAAGCATTTAGAAGATGTATTTTGAAAACTATGTAAGCAGGTCTGGTGTGCATCTAGGGGTGAGAAGCGCTTCTCTAGTTAATCCACATTTTAGCTAACTAGCCACTTCAAGCATTTGTCACCTGGCTGAGACCATAAAGAAAATAATAAACTGAGTCTGTAATTACAGCCCTTGAGAGGCTGGAGCACAAGGATTGTTGAGTTTGAGGGATGCCTGGGCTACATAGTGAGTTTCAGGCAAGCTTGGGCTACAGAGAGGGAAAGGCAGAGACAGAAGGAGAAAGAACTGCTGGATTAGGTAATTTATACATATTTTCCCATAATCCTTTACACATTAATTTACATTTTTTACTTTGTTTATTGTTGCTGGAGTTATTAATGTGTGTACATGCACAACTGCCATTGCATATATATGGAGGTTAGAGGACAATTGTCAGGACACACTGTAGTTATGTTTTAATGTATCTATTAGCTTGTCTTTAAGCTTCAGAGACCAAGGATTCTTCATCCTTATAACCATAGTTCTTTGGATGGAACAAGGTTCCTAGTAGACCCTGGTCTTTGAGATGGAGCAAGGCTCCTAGCAGATGCTCACTAATATTCCCTAAATACATGATTGGAATGGCTGAATGGTCAGGGGAGTCCTTAGAAAAGAGGTGATCTATTTTTGCACTGAGACGTCCATGCCTTGTTCCTAGGAGATTGCCTCAGTTTCCCACTCAGAGACAAATTACTTTTACTTAGCTAAGTTTGTGGGCGTTAAGGATAGGTTGGCTGCTCAACTCAAACTGTTTGGAAGTGGTCGATGAGGTGATATGAGGGAAGGTATGTGGAAGTGCTTGGCAAACTAGGACACAGCTTGAATAGAAGTTTGGGATAAAGGAAAAAGGGCCTACTACAGATTAGACATGATGGAAATGCCAAAAATGTGTGCGTCGTCTGTCTATGTATGTTTGTGTCCATGTGTCTCCGTGTGTATGTGTGTTTGTCTGTGTGTACAAAGCATAGAAGAATGAAATCAATAGTACACCACCAAAAGGGAGAAAACTATATAAATCAGACCTGCTAACAGAACCATCTGAGGTCCTTTGAGTGGGAGGTGAGGCATACTCTATGTGGGCTTTGGTGAATAGAATTTGCTTCTTGCCTTGCCTTGCTCTGAATTTGTTTCCTTCTTCACACATTGT
>PVIH01028403.1:0-15038 GCA_004025045.1 Sigmodon hispidus | reverse complement strand
AAGCACCACAGCCAGCTACAGCCTCCTCAGGTTCCTCTTCAGTGGGAAGCTTTCTATTTGGCCTTCCAATAGCCACTTGCCACAGGGGTTGGACACGTGCCTTCGTCAGGGTCCACCTACTGTTCATCTTGATCTGAGTCAAAGTTACCCAGATCTACATTTGACAGAATCTAGTGCTGTGGCATCAACACTAGGAGGAACCACATTTGTCCTGGACAGCTCCACCCAGGCAAAGAGCAAATGTGCTTCCTATAGGTTAAAATGCAGCATTGAAATCATACTTTTGAGGATGCATGTATTTCTCTGCACGCCCAGAGACACCTACTGGGTGAGCTTTAGAAGTTACTCATCAGCTTTATCAAAAACAAAAATCAAGAAGACTGCCTTGTCTTTCCATCTTAATTTTTATATCCCTCAAGATCTAAAATTTTTAATTTTAAATTATACCCCAAATTGTACATATTTATGGGCTAGCATGGAATGTTTAATTCATGTATATATTCTGCAATGTTCAAATCAGTCAAAAAATTCCTATTTTCTGCAATATTTATTATTTCTCCATGATAAAAAAAACCATTCATGATCCTCTCTTCTAGCTTTTTGCTGAAATTGTATGATATTCTTACCTTTAATCACTGTAGTGTGCAATAGAAAACTAGTACTTTTCCAACTAATATTTTAAATTGGTGCACAATAGTTAACCTGGAGACCAACCCGGCCTCAGCCAGTGCAAACTGGTGATAACTGTTACCTTAAGCCGAGTGCTCCTAAGCACTTTAGCATAAGCCCACCTGGAGTCTGAACCTGGGGCCTTGATGAGGGTAGAGTCTGGATGTAACATTCCTAGACCAGCAAGAGAGCACTGCCTGAAGCTGCAGATACCAGCAAATCAAAGCCCTTTCCCCTCGGTGGGAGGAGGGTCTGGGAAGAAAGTAAGGTTTTCCCCTTAGTAATAAAATTGGACTTGCTTTTTTCAACTTGTCCCCCAGAGGTTGTGTTGTTAGACTCTACGATATCTGTCCCTCCATTAAGGGAAAATAGCAGAACCCTAAGCATAGAGGCAACCCCAATTCCTGACCTCTAACCAGGGTCACCCCAACAGTTATCTGTGTCTGTGGAGTACAACATGATACTTCGGTGCACGAACAATGTACAATAATTTGATCAGGGTAGATTGCATGTCCACCAACTATTTATGATTGCTTTATGTGTTCACAAAGATTTAATGGTCATGGGTTTCCTGCTGGGATCTTTTATCTTACCAAATGATGGGTCTCACTATGACATTCTTATGCACATATACAATTAATTTGATCTTATTCCCATCACCCCATTATCATTTCTTATGCTCCCCTCAATGGTCCTCTTCTACTTCCCACTCTGATTTCATCTTTTTTTTAGATGCTACATTCTGCAATGCAATGTTTATCTTATTGGTTTGACTAATTTCTTTTCATCTGACAACCTCTTATTCTATCCATGGCCTGAAAATGGCAATTCCATTCCTCTTAGTGGCTGAATAATGCTGCTGTGCAGATAATACATTTTTGTTATCCATTCACCTAACAGTGGATGCCTAGGCTGATTCCATAGCTTGACTGCTTCGAAAACAGGTGCAGTTAATTCAGGTGTGTAGCTGTCTATGACATGCTGACTTAGATTCCTTCCAGTGAATACCCACCTAATAAAGTTGTATATTTACAAATGAGAATATTGACTATATATTAAATTAGTAATGATGGGTCTTGTACATTTGAATATTCATTTTGCTATGATAGAATGACTCACAAAATATGAAAAAAAGGTAGAGGACAAATATATTCTTACTGTGTAAATTCAAAAGCAAAGGCCCAAGAGTAAGGTAGAGTGGAAGGAGAGGTGGTCTAGAGAATCTACTGTGCTCACCACATTCAGCTCTCAGTAGCAAAGAACAGTAGCCTCTTTACACTGTGCATGGCTATGAAGACCTGCATCCCCAAGAGTAGACATCATTATATTTATTACAAAACACATATATTCATTCTTATTCTGTATATTAATTTTTTCATTTAATAAAGGAGCCTGCCTTGATTGCTCCCTGATCTTACTGCTGTAGCTTTAGCCAGCCACACCCTACTGGGTACCAAGACCCCTCTGCTAATCTCCTCAGCCAGCAGCGTGGTGCTGTGCACTCTACAAAACACCTTCCTCTCTGCTCACCCCCAAAGCTTCAACCTCCCCCTGTAGCAGAAGATGACCTTGAATTCCCCATCTGCTGCCTCTGTCTCCCAAGCCCTTGAAACACAGTGCAGGCCGCCATGCCAGCCACACCTCTCCTCCTTCCTGACATCTTTTTTTTTTCTATCTCTAAACTCTGTTTTGTGCTTTTTCTAGATATTCCCAAGAAAGAAACAACTTGAAATTCACATATGTTGCAACTGAAAATGAGGTTGCCGAATGGGCTTACAGAAATAGCCCAAGGAGGAGAATTCTTCCTAAGGAAAGTGGCTGGGGAACCATTCCTGCCTTATTTCTCTTTAAATAATATTATTTAACAGAGATTTGAGGAGAGCATGGTGAGACACATTTTGTTTTTCAATTAATTGCATTTGAGCTAAAAAGCAGAAGGTTGTTTAAAAAGCCTTTTCTAAAATAACAAGCACTTGCAAAGGATACATTTAATACCTTTAGCCCTGTTGGGGCAGAGTGAAGAGAGACATTCACTATGAGGGGTGTCTGGGTGATGAGTCATGAGACTGCTGGGAATTAACTCATGAAGCCTGGACTCTTCAGGTGACTGAGATACCTTTGTGAAGCCGAACTCTGCATAAGGAAGGCCTTCTTCATATAACAAAAGGAATGAAAGTGCCTGCTGTGCCAGCATTGGAAATAATGAGCAGAGGATCGGGTCTGGAGATGGGAGCACTTATTGCTCTTGCAGAGGAACTGGGTTTGGTTCTTGATACCCTATGGCAGCTAACACTGTCTGTAACTCCAGCTCCAGGCTATCTGACACTTCTTCTGGTCTCTTCAGACATCAGGAGCACAGAGCTGGACCTCCATCTCTTTGGCTTCAAGCTCTGGAAAAGTGATTGAAGGACTGGAGATGGACCTGAGAGCTGCCCTGTGCTAGACAACAGGGGACCATACTTAGCCACCTGCTCCTGTATGTGAGCCAACGGTGAGCCCACAGAGTGGCTGACTTAGGGTCACTCACGTCGAGACCCTTGTCTCCTTGTGCACCCCACTTCAGACATGTTTAAACTTTGCCTGTAGTCATCCCACATCATATGTTGTAAGACAAACCTTTCTTCTTTATTATTTAAGAAATTATTTTATTCATTTTGCATACCAACCACAGATTTCCCCTCTCTTATCTCTCCTCCTACTCCCCGACCAGTCTCCTCCTCATACCCTCCCCTGAAAGGGTAAGGCCTCGCATGCGGAGTCAGCAAAGCCTGGTACATTCGTTGAGGCAGGTCCAAGCTCCTCCCCACTCTATCAAGAATGTGCAAAGGTGTCCCACCATAGGTAATGAGCTCCAAAAAGCCAGCTCACGCACCAGGGATAGGTCCTGATCTCACTTCCAAGGGCCCTTAAACAGACCAAGCTACACAACTGTCTCCCATAAGCAGAGGGCCTAGTCCAGTCCCATGCAGGTTCCATAGCTGTTGCCTAAAGTTCATGAGTTCCCAGAAGGCAAGACATACCTTTCAATCACCCAGGCCCCATCACATCCTCCATATACCCTTTCTTAACTTCCTTGTTTTGAGACACAGCCAGGACTCTGAATCTGTGGTGTCCCTCAGACCACTACACATCTAAGACCCTGGTAGTCTCTTTGGGCAATACTGTTGTAGGATCAGTATAACATGCTACACATTTCTCACTGTGATGCCAACCCACCCTCTTTACCTGGGATGTGTCTGACCCAGATCCAGCCTTGTCCTTATCTCAACCGAAAATATAAGATACATTTGAAAAGCTTCGTATCCATCTGAGATTGAATCTACTTAGGAAGTAAACAAAGGATCTTTACAGCTTAGTTTCTAGGAAATAATTTCTGCCTCCTGTGAGAGCAAACAATAGTTCTGATTAATACTTTTGCCCTCTGAGAGTTTCTAGTTGACTCTACCTCATACATTTTACTTAAAACATTATGTACTTTGTATGTATTCAGTTGGTTAAATTTCACATTGGTTCACTTATGGCTGACTTTTGACTGACTTTCTAATCTGTAGTGAATGTGTTAGAGATACCCAGATAATCTGCCACTCGGGCTGTTTGGGCACTCAGAGGAAAGAGCCACTTTGATAGGCTTAGCTCTTTTAATGGAGGGACACTTTGATTTATTAACAGACTCTTCATTGACCAAGTTGGTCATTATGGAATCATTGTAATTAGTCTGGCCAACAAACTGGGCACATGCTTGGAAAGAATGTATTTGTTTTTGTTACTCATGATCATGTTTTTAAATGTCTTCTTAGGGACCTAAAGTATCTTTATAATGTAATAGGTGTTAAAAACAAGCAGATATAACTTCTCACTGATCCTACTTCTGTCTCAAATACAAATCCTGCACTAATAGATGCAAATTATGCACAAACCCCACTTCCTATCCTTTATCTATGTCTCCCCTAAAATCAATTACCATTCAAAGGGCCACAAATCAGTTTCTCCCCTGGTTTCTGCTATGGTCTGGTATGGACTTCGTTACCCCTTGGTGTGCACAGAGAGGTGGAGGAACCTAAGAGATGAAGCTTAGTGGGAAATGTTTGGATCCTCGAGAACATAGTTCTTAGAAAAAGTCAACATTGCAGTTTCTCCCTTTCAGGACTGGGGCTCAAACCCAGGGCTTTGCACTTTCTAGAAAGTACTCAACCCTGAGCTCTATTTGAATCAGATTCGCATCATGCAGTCCAGGCTGACCCTGAACCAGACAAGAGGGTGGTGAGATCAGGATGTTTCCTGAATTCTGGCATTGCAGGTGTGCACTAATCTTACGTCTTCTAAGACCCTGAGCTCATTCACTAGAGAGCAGATGATCAAGCCTGCACCACCCCCCTCCCAGCCTCTGGCTTTCTGATGTCCTTCTCATAAGCACCTCCCATGATGCTGTCTGCCATGATAGGATGTAGCCCAAAGGACCCACCAGCAGCTGCCACCATAGTCTTTGGACTTCAGCCTCTCTCTCTCTCTCTCTCTCTCTCCCTCCCTCCCTCCTCCTCCTCCTCCACAAGTATCCAGCCTCAAGTGTTTTGCTATGGCAACAGGAATCATGCTAACACAATTTCCATAATACTTTCCAATTCTGTCACCATTGCCTAGTAAGAATATGCATGAACATCTACTGTCCACTACTTCTGAGCTCATCCAGAGCACTCGAAACCTAGTCACCCGGTTACAGTTCTTAGGACACATGACATGACATGGATCAGATTCTCGTTTCTAATTCTTTATCCTTGGATAGTTTTCTCTTCCTTACTCCCCCATGGCTTTCTGCCAAGTGTTAATTTGTAAATAAATGCTTTCATTTACTCAAGGCTGCTCCACTTAAACACTGTGTCCACTGACAACCCTTCCTAGTCAGAACCTTCTGAGGACTGTGGTAAAAGTCAAAGTCTTAGGTAATGTCAGCTATTCTCAAATGAGATCCTTGCTTGTTCTCCCAGCCTTATCTCCTACTGTTATAAAGTACAGTATAGAAACCCCAGCGAGGCCAATTTACCGGTCCTTTTCCTGACATGCCCAGCATCCTTCTCCCTCAGGGCCTTTGCTTGTCTCAGTGAGTATTTCAGTACCAGCCTCTGTTCTCCAAGAGGCTCAGTCAGGATCATTCCCAGGAAGAACTGACAGGATAAGGATGGTCCTACTTTTCAGTAGAAATGGTCATTCATATAAAAATGCTTCTGGCTTGAAAATATTTCCCTCGTTTTCTCTCCATTTCTATCCATCTTTTAATGGTGACTTTAGCTGCCTTTGAACTGTGTGAGCGCCTCCTATAATGTTATCCCTTTCTCCCAGAGCTTCCGGTGAGCAGCCCATACTGTCTTTGCCTTGGGGACAGCCCACTCTCCTCACTGCAGCTCCTGGCTACACCGGATTTCATGGTCTGTCAGAGCAAGCAGTAGTGTGGCCCTGTGATCCTTTGCACACACTATTCTCTAGGCTTTGGGGCTCTGCTGTCTTTTGTTCTTTGAGGTCGGCATTTCTGCTCTGCAAGCCCTCTTGCCCCACGCCTCTCAATGGAGGGCTTTGCCTGTAAGTCACAACACTAAATCAACCAAAAAACCAAAAACCTCATTTCATGATCTGAAGGACACTTTTGTAAAGAGAATCATCGTTTGTAAGGTCCCTGTAGCACTGCTGAGTCAGGACAAAGCTGCTTTCTCGTGGGTTCATATGTCTCTAAAGATTTACTCAAGATTGGAAGACGTCAAGTGTCTACTTTGGGTCCATTTTATTCAGGAAGTGATAGGAGAGGTCTAGAACTCCAGCACCAGGTTGTGTGAGCTGTATAGTGCTAAGTAATTGGTAGGGTTTTCTCCCTTCCTCTGTTTCTCTGCTTGTTTTAAAGATAGTATCTCTATGTAGCCCAGAGTCTCTTTGTAGCTTAGGCTAGCCTGGAACTCATGGTCTTCAGGCCTCTAGTTCCTGATTCTTGGGATTACAGACATACACCACCAACCTGGACTTTCTTTTTTTTTTTTTAGTTATTTTAAAATTTTTGGTTAAATTAGTAAATTGGCCAAAGCAAAATCAGCCTGGATCTGACAAAAAAGAAAAGCCAGAGATATAGTACATGAGATTCCATCTTTGAGAAGGGCATTTCCAAGTTCAAGAGAAAGCAGCCAAAGGTAGCTAGAGCAATGTCCCAACCTTGGATCAGTACTGAAGCCCTTGTACACGGGTGAGGAGTCCTCTAAACCTCCTCCAGCTCCAGGCAGGTGCTGGTAGCTCACTTCTTGATCTCTTTGTCCTTGTGAGGATACTCTACTAGGCTGTGTGAGGAAGAGCAAGCCTCCCAAGGAACAGCCTCTGTTGGTATCAAATGCTTTTTTTTCCTCCACCTGTTTTTTGTTCCCTTCCAAACCCCAGAGAACCAAGGGCAGCCTTTATGCTGCTCCGAGGAATTACTTGCCTAGAATATTTGGTCACACACGGGAATGGATGCCAAATGGAATATAACATGCCAGATGTCCATCCAGGCGAGGGGAAGTTAGGCAGTTATTTAAATGAACCCAAACCTTTCACTAATCCCCAGTGGGATTAACTCCCCTGGCTCCTAGGTCACAGATTTCCAGAGTGCTGGTCAAACCTGAAAATCCTCAAATTCACTGAGCTTATTTTTCAGGCTGAGGTCAGAATGCCTATGTCCCAGACAAGTGATATGCTGTCGTCATGAATCACAGCTGCCCACCACAGACTCAGCTCTGGAAGGCTCTGGAAGGCTCCGGAAGGCCCCGGTGTCTCCATCTCCAGAAGCATCAAGAAAAGGACATTGTAACTAACATTCATGTTCAATATAACATTCTTTGTTATTACAGAGCCTAAGGAAAGATTTCACTTCACAAGCTGTGACCCACTCCCAGCCACTAATAGGCCACACTGAGGCCTCAACCAGCTAAAACTCTTACAGAAAAATAAATGGCATTAATCAAAGACAGGAAAAGAAAGGTTTTGGATGTTCGTTGGACTCCAGCTTCATACCCTAAGAAGCTAGAATCACACTTTTCATAGCTGTATAACATAGAACTAGTTGTTCAAATTCTGTCTGAATATTAATTATCTTTAAGGAGGCTAATAGTATGAGCAGGCTTTCACGACCAAGCAGAACCAAGGAGAATTATTATAATAATTCTTACAATACCTCACTCTACTCCAAGGCTTTTTATAAGCAAACTTCTTGGAGATTGAGGACGTTTTACTGTGAAAACCTATCAGCTGTACTGTGGAAAACTCTGAGCAAGCCATCAAAGCCACTGGACCCCAGAGTCAGACAGCTCTGATCCTCACGGGCCTTTTCTAAACACGGAAGGCCGCTACTGTCAGGACAGTGTGAGTGGCCAGAAGAAAGATATCACCAAGGAAACAGACTGCAGCTTTCACTTTGTCCTCAAGGCTCCCCAGCCTTGCTGTGAACTGAATGTTTGCATTCTCCAGATTCAAATGTCGACATCCTGGCTTCTCATTGGATAGTTCTAGGAGGTAGGGCTTGAGGAATTATGCCGTGATTTACGTGATTTACGCTGTAGAACGACTGAGAATGAGATTAGTGACTGTTATACTTTGGATCTGGAATGGAAAAGGTCCATGGGCCTTCAACGGAACCCCAAGCCCAGAGTTCAGCCAAGTTTCTCATAAGAAAAATACTTATTCAATGGGTCTGTCCCTCAATGGTCACCATCTCTTCCAAAAGCATCTGGATAGTACGTATATCTTTGGAGGATACTCTTCAGTACCCAGCATGAGTCTCAGGTAAATTGAACTTCAAGATAAACTTCAGGTACAATAATACAATCAAAAGGCAGTGTTCAGCAAGTGACTGAGTGACCATGGTGAGCAGAGTCCTGCCTCAGAATCCAGTGAGAATCATCAGCCAGGATGCTCTCCAATTTCACATCTTCCTCTACTCTGGCACACTGAGTGATGCTTTCCTGTCCCAGCTGCAATTCCCAAGGCACAGGGGTAGAGCACAGCAGATACAGCCAGGGGATGACTGCTGTGTGGTAGGATAAACTCTAATCCCTGCATTTGCAAACTAAGGTTTGTTAATCCTGTGTGGTCCCTCCTCCCCTTTCAGGAGAGGGATGATCCAGTGGCATAACTGTTTACATGCGCATGGTCAGTGTCAAGTCACTAGTTTCACCCTGAGATATGATGTCTTCTGACTGGAGGCAATGAATATACAGGTCAGCAGCCTGCAAGTTTGGCATATCACATTTGTGGAAGGTGAGCCAAGGGGAGAGTGAGGACAATTGCTCGAGGTTGTCCTTTGACCCCTACAGGCATACTGTAGCATACGCACCCCCTTTTCAATCTGAAGGGTTTCATCTATGAACTAGAAGGAATAACGCCCTTCAGTGACAACAAGCCAGATCCCTGCCGCCAACACCTGTTCAATGAGACACTCTGACTCTCTCTTCATGATGTTATACCCCCACACATGAACCCACGTTCTCTATTGATTTAGGCATACGTGCTTAAAATGCATTTCATTTCATTTTTAGGTTTGAGATCTGGAGTGACATTTGTAGGAATGAGGACCATACGTGCCTTGTGATGTCTTCTCAGTAGGGCCAGCTTGGTTCCCTGTATGGTGTCATCTCCCCAGTGACCTCCTGGGAAATCTCACTTCTCACCTGGCAGAGGATTTGGGCAGACACTGCTAGCAGTAGGGCAAGGACGGAAGCACCCACTTACTGTCATTATTTCCACATTTGCCTTATCCAAAATCCTCAGTAGTTTTGGTTCTGGCGTTGGCTGGGGATTGTGCAAGGACCGATACCATATGGCCTAGTGCTTCAGAAACCCTCCCAGTTTCCACTGCTCTGCTTGTCTCTGCAATATAAGAAAAAATCACCCTCCAAAGTCTAATATTTTAGGATACAAGCTGGGTCTATTAGACAGACTTTCATACTGAGAGCAATGTGAAAAGTTACATGGAGAGCCTGTACCTCAATTTTTGGCCAAAACAATTCTCAAAGGAATGCAGTACATGATAAGCTTTATTTCTGCCCCTAAGAAATTCTAACCAAAGGTACCAGTTCCAGAACATAATCTCCTGGATCATGTAATGATGGGATCCTTTCTTTGGAAGAAAGAGGTCCAGCTGACTCTTTTTTTTTTTTTTCCAGACAAGGTTTCTCTGTGTAGCCCTGGCTGTCCTGGAACCTGCTTTGTAGACCAGGCTGGTCTTGAACTAAGATCCCCCTGTCTCTGCTTCCCAAGGACTAGGATTAAAGGTATATGCCACCACTGCCCATCCAGCTGACTCTTAATCAGAGTCTTCCATGGATTTTGTGACAGACACTTCAAACATGTGATGATCAATTGAATGTCATGCCTATCTCCATGTTGACTGGACATAGTCACTGTTTGGGGGACATCATTCTGTCTACTGAAGCCCAGGAAGAGCAGACAGAGGCGCTCAGAGAGACACCTAGTGTGCTGCCAAGGCCAGCAGTTCAGCCACTCCTTCCTAGATCCAAGTGTCCAAAGAATTGCCATGGAAGATTCATCTTTAGCTTGGATGTTGATTGGTGAAATCATTTTTGAGAATAGAGCATCTAGATTTGACCTAAGGCTCACCCTGTGAGCAGCTGTGCCTTGCCACATCTCCCAGGAAAGATGAAGTGTAGCTCTGGAGGTTGGCTTAGCAAAGGTAAAAACTGAAGCCACAGCCAGTTTAAAATGGGTATGAGGAGATGCCAATGGTTAGCTGAGGTCAAGAGACCTGTATCTAAAAATCAGGAACTATGGAATTTTAAAGAAAGGAAGGAAGGAGGAGGGAGGGAGGGAAGGAAAGAGAGAGAAAAAAGAAGAAAGAAAGAAAGGAAGAAAGGAAGGAAGGAAGGAAGGAAGGAAGAAAGGAGAGAAAACTCACTACAGACCCACTGGGACGATTGCTCTTAAAAAATATAACACGCCCCCAGGCCTTAGAATAACTGATACCATGTTAGAGACACCATTCTGACCTTAACATCCTGTGTGTAAGCTCCAAAATTGTAGAGTGTAAACTCCAATGCCTGCCAGAATGGGAACAGAGACTACTCCATCGTTCCAAGAAAGTCCCTCCATGCCCTGGCCTTGCTCTTTGCCTTCTGCAGTTCCACTTCTTGCTAAATGAAGTGTGACAACCAGGATGAGGTTTGGGGGCATAAGAGACACAGGGCTGTGGGGCTTGGGGCTGTATGATTTGGGCAAGTTTCCTGTACAACCGTTGGCCAGTAATAAAAGACTTTCTTTTCATCTTTAAGAGTGTCTGTGTGGTGGTCTCTGGTGGGTTTATCTCCCAACAATAATGTGTTTGTGGGGATGGAGGCAAATTAGAATCCTCACACACTGATGGGGAGGTTAAGAGGGCTCTGTCACCATGGAAATGGGCTAACAGTTATTAAAGTTTTAAACATGGGCTGGCAAGACGGCTCATCAGGCAGAGCTGCCTCCGTGTGACTGCAATAACACAAGCATGATTCCACAAAGTGGCAGGAGAGAACAGAGCGCTGTCTTCTGACCTCCATGCGTGTACCATGGCACACACATGCCTGCCCTCGCACAGACATAAAGATATTAAACAGAAAATTATAGTGTAATCTGGATATACCCAAGATAGTTAAAAACATTATCTCAAATAGGTAATTGTACACGCATGCTTCCAATAATATCATTCAAAAGAGCCAACAGGAGGAGAAGTTCCTATCTGCCAACAGATAATGGATCCATGTGTGCCCATCCTGTGACATCACAACACCTACAAAGTTGGTGCTTGAAATCTGCACAGTCAAGACACACACATATACACATCATATACACAAAAAAATAATCTGTACTTTATCCACAGTTAGCCTTCTTTGCATGCTGCCCATGTCCTGCAGGTTGTACACAGGCTGTATTCAGCACTCAAAAAGAAGAGGAAACTCTAGTACATACTACAACGTAGCTAAAACGTTCCAACATTATGGAAAGTGAAATAGCCTGTCTAAAAGGGGCAGATGCTATATAATTCCCCTTAGAAGAGGAAGCTGTTATGGTCAGGCCCATAAGGCGGGAGTAGCATGTTCATTGTCAGAGACTTGGGCAAGTGGGGGGTTAGTGTTTAATGGCTGAGGAGTTTCTATTTGGAAAGATAAAAATGCTCCTGACCTGGACAGCTGTGATGCCTGCAAACAGTATGAAGGTACTCAAAGCCAGTGAGCTTCACTTACGACCCCTTGAGAGATGGTCAGTTGTAGGCCATGCATATTTGTACCACAGTTTTAAAAAGGAAACCTGGCCAATGAGATTGTTCAGCAGAAGTGCATATATGTGCAGGCTTGAGAACCTAAGTGTTTGATTCCTGGATCCTACAGGTAGCAAGAGAGAATTATTTCCTGAATTCTCCTCTGACCTTCACATGTACATGCTGTATATGCAGATAGATACACACATACACACACACACACACACACACACACACAAAATTAATTAATCAAAAGGAAAAAGAAAAGGATTCAGACATTGTCTTCAACTCTTTTAGCTATGAACACAAAACACTTCTTCAACAATATATTTTTCTGCATGGTTGTGAAATGGGCAAAGTTGATAGGCTTTGGAAAAGTCAGTCCATCTATACAAACATTCTGGTAGAAGAGCCAGGAAGTTTAAAATTATATTAGAATGCAGAAGGGTAAAGCTAAGAGTGGAAGTTATCTGGGGCCACACTTCAGGAGTCCAAAATCCCCAACACTTCCGTGCTCCTCTCTAGAGTTATCCTCTACAATACAGAGAAATGGAGAGGGTGAGATGCAGCAGATGCATGTGTGCATTTACTTGCCCAACAGTGAAAGCACTGGATGATTTATGCATGAGACTCTAGTATGAGAAAAACTTTAAACCATTTAAGCTCATCAAAAGGTTTCTGAAGCAAATGCATATTTCCTCCAGTGATTGTTATATTACCGACTTTCTTCATCTCGTGTGTGCTCAGGAAATAATCTTATTATCTAGTCCCTAAGCATCAAACAAATTCTTACTGGAAGAAAAATGGCTCAGTGAAAACAAAATGCATTCTACTTTTCATGCATCAAATATTTATGGAGAACTGGCAGGGGGCACATTCCTGTAACCCCAGCACTTGGGAGGTAGACGAAGAAGATTAGACTTTCCAAGTCACCCCCTCACTCTAAAGAAATTTGAGACCAGCCTGGGTTGCATCATGCCCTAGCTCAAACAAAAGAAAAGGAAAAATCTCACGAACATGCACAGACACATCCATGTACATATAGATACACATACTTTATATACACACATATACTTATGTGATGTGGGGGGAGATAATCTGCTGTTGTGTCTGGCAGGGACTATGTTAACTTAGGGGCTGTGCCGAAGAGTTCCTAACAAAGTTCCTATCTTAGTAAAATTTCTTTATCTGCCCTCAGATAAGTAAGTGGGAGGGTGACATAAGGGACAGCTGAAGAGATGCTGGGGTAGTGGAGAAATGTTGTAAAGGCTGGGGAAGTTTGAAAAGCCAGGAAGGCAATTAGGCCGGTTGATAAGGTTCGGCCAGTGGGATGGGATAGGTAAGTCAAAAGGCAGGTCTGTGAGTGTGTCCGTGTGTGAGTAGATGGATGGGAAAGGGGAGGGGATAGGCAAGCTGTGGAGAGGGTAGGGGGAAGGAGGAGAGAGAAAACGCACACACAGAAGGTTTGTCATGTGGTCTGGCCTTATGCAGTTTGGGGAGGGGGCCGGTGCTGCATAACTGCACCCATGAGGCTGTCTGCACCTTGAAGCCCATGGGGAAGCTGGGTAGAAAAGTTGCTATAAAGTGGGGAGATAAAGAATGAGCTAGAACCCACAGAGCCAACTGGAGCCCACCAGGACAGGCTGATGTTCTCATACTGCCCGGGTCCTTGCTGCCAGTCCCGGGGATAAGCAGCCAAGTCCCTCCTTCATGAACTAAGACATCCGCACACCTGGCCTTGGAGGGAAAAGCTGAAAAGGAGACTCCAGCAGGTGAAGTAACAGAGCACATGGTCAACCCACCCCAGAATGGCTGCCATCCCATCTGCACCATCTCATCCCCAGCCAGAGCCTCTGAGTAACTCATGGTGCCCGGAATCAAACAGAGAAGCGGTTTTGTCTAATGAGACTGATATTCTAAACCCACCATGGATGGGAACTTCACTGAGGCTTGGGAGTTGAGGAGGCTATGGGAGAAACTGTCAGGCAAGCCAGGGTGGTTAGGGGAGGCAAACATCAGCCAGGGACCGTGGAGGCATCATCCCAGGGCACTGGAGGCACACTGGCACTTGGGAAACTGTATCTCTTAAAGGTAATGAGAATAAACAGGAGAAATATGTTTTTTCAGAGAAGAACTTTTATCAAAAAAACCAAAAAATCAGAAATAGAAGGGCTGTAATGGCTCATATCCGTAACCCCAGCTCCTGGGACATAGAGGCTGGAGGACCTCTGGCTATATAATCCCCTCCCTGACAAAAGGACAAAATAGATACATAAAATAAAACGATAGCAAAAACGGACTACTCTGGTTGAATGCCCAGCTGAATTGAAATCTTCAAGCTTATGGCAAGGCTAGTTGACAACTTGCCCAGAAGCTCACACACTCATCTCTTGTCCCTTCCTTCCAGCTTCGGACTTTCCAACCTTTTCCCAAGTCTTATTCCCTCTCTTGTAGTCAAGATGTAGCTGGGCAAGCTCCAGCTGCGCACGCTTTCGCCTGTCTGGTTTTAGACTTTAAAGAGCCGGCTCAGAGCGGCAGGCGCTTCGGATCATCTCGGAGTGAATTGTCCGAATGACCCTGCACAGCCAGAAAGGACAGGGTTTCCACAGAGCCGGGAAATAAACACTGACTGCAACTGCCTTAGGCTTTGACTCCTCCACACTTAGATCGAGATGCCCTCCAGATTCAATTCAGTTTGCTTCCTAAAGGGAATCGGAGGTGCTGGAGAAAGCAGACTTCCTGTCTTTCCTAGTGCTCCACCCTAACCTTTACAAAAGTAGCCATCCTTGGAAAGCCACTCCAGCGGACCCTCTTCTCTGGTTATGTCCTGACCTTGGAGCCAAGGCATGGGAAGAAGAGGAGGGAAGGCCCGCCAAATGTGGAAGTGGGTGCTCCCCACAACAGGCAGGGACCGGAAGCCAGGCCTTTCTTCCATCTTGCAGAATAACAGACCCTTGGATCCTCACAGTCAGGGCTCCCCAAGAATGATCTCAGAGTCTAAAATGCACTACAGAAATTCCCCAAACTCTCTCCATTTTGTGCTCTCCATTGTGGTTTTGAACTGTGCAAAGATACCAGGGAAAATCACCAAAGAAAGGTGATGACGAGGAGACCACGG
>PVIH01028402.1:0-15247 GCA_004025045.1 Sigmodon hispidus | reverse complement strand
AAAAAAAAAAAAAAAAAAAAAAAAAAAAAAAAAAAAAAAAAAAAAAAAAAAAAAAAAAAAAAAAAAAAAAAAAAAAAAAAAAAAAAAAAAAAAAAAAAAAAAAAAAAAAAAAAAAAAAAAAAAAAAAAAAAAAAAAAAAAAAAAAAAAAAAAAAAAAAAAAAAAAAAAAAAAAAAAAAAAAAAAACACTAAAACCAAAAAAGCCATAGCATAAAATGTTCAGGAAATTTGGGACACCATGAAAAGACCAAACCTGAGAATAATAGGAATAGAAGAAGGACAATACTAACTCAAAGGCACAGATAATGTATTCAATAAAATCATAGAAGAAGACTTTCCCAACCTAAAAAAGGAAATGCGTATAAAGATACAAGACGCTTACAGAACACCAACTAGATTAGACCCCCCAAAAAATGTCTGCTCACCACTTAATCAGGCCACAAAACATACAGAACAAAGAAAATATACTAAGAGCTTCAAAGAAAAAAAGCCAAATTACCTATAAAAGCAGACATATCAGAATAACACCCGACTATTCAATGGAAGCAATGAAAGTTAGAAGGATCTGATCAGAAATTATACAGGTACTAAAAGAGGATGGTTGCCAACCCAGACTACTATACCCAGCAAAACTATCAATCTCCTAGATGGAGTAAGCAAGATATTTTATGAAAAATCAGGTTTAAAAAATATCTATCCACAAATCCAACCCTTCAGAAAGCACTAGAGGGAAAACTCCAACCAAAGGATCCCAGATACACCCATGAAACCACAAACAATCCCACAGAAGAAAAGCCTAAAGAAAGAAAATGCACATAAGCTACCACCAGAAATAACAGGAGATAACAATAATTGGTCATTAATATCCCTTAATGGACTCAATTTACCTGTAAAAAGATATACCTTAACATGATGGATACAAAAACAGAACACATCCTTGTGCTACATAGAACAAACATACCTCAACTTCAAAGACAGATACAGGCTCAGAGTAAAGGGTTGGGAAAAGATTTTCCGATGAGATGGCCCCAAGAAACAAACTGGTGTTGCCATCCTAATATCTAAAAAAGTAGGCATCAAACTAAAATAAATCAAAAGAGACCAGGATGGATTTTACTTATTCATCTCAGAAAAAATTGATCAAGATGAGATCTTAATCCTGAATATTTATGTCCCTAATATAAGGGTACCTATATATGTAAAAGAAACACAACTAAAGCTTAAACCCCACATCAAATGTCCCACACTCTAAATGTGGGAGACTTCAGTACCCCACTTTCACTCTTGAATAGGTCAACCAGACAGAGAATCAGCAGATATTTACAAAAGCTTCCACGCAAAAAAAGGAATATACATATTTCTCAGTGCCCCATGGAACTTTCTCTAAAATTGACCACATACTTGGCTATAAAACAAATATCAATAGATATAAAAAATAGGAATAATCCTTTGTATTGCATCAGACCACCATAGTCTAAAGTTAAAGTTTAACAACTTCAAAAATCACAGAAAGCCTACCAGCTCATAAAAACGAAACATTACTCAACTGAATCATCTCTGGGTCAAGGAAGAAATTAAGAAAGAAATCAAAGACTTCCTAGAATTTAATGAAAATGAATCCACAACATACCCAAACTTATGGGACACAATAAAAGCAGTGAGTGTTAAGAGGAAAATTCATAGCACTAGATGCCTATATGAAAAACCTAGAGAAATCCTACACAAGAGAACTAATAGCACAGCTAAAAACCTTAGAACAATTAGAAGCAAACTCACCTAGAAGGTGTAGATAGCAGGAAATAATCAAACTTAGAGCTGAAATCAATACAATTGAAACAAGGAGAAAAATACAAAGAATCAATGAACCAAAGACTTGGTTCTTTGAGAAAATGAACAAGGTAGATAAACACTTATCCAGACTAACAAAAAAGCAGAGAGAGAGTATCAAAATTAACAAAATCATAAATGAATAGGGGGCTATAACAAGACCATCAGGAAAACCAGAGAATTATCAGATCATACTTTGAAAATCTATACTCAAAAAAAAAAAAAAAAGGAAAACCTAGAAGAAATGGACAGCTTTCTCAACAGGTACCACTTACCAAAAATTAAATCAAGACCAGATTAAAGACCTAAACAGAAGTATAACCCCAAAGGAAACTGAAGCAGTCATAAAATCTCCCAAGTTAAAATAGCCCAGGCCCTGATGGTTTCAGTGCAGAATTCTACCAGACTTTCAAACAAGACTACCAATACTCCTCAAACTGTTTCATAGAGTAGAAACTGAAGGAATGTTGCTAAACTCTTTTTATGAGGTCACAATAACCCTAATACCCAAGCCACTCAAACGCCACAATAACTTTAATACCCAAACCACCCAAGATGCAACAAAAAAAGAATTATAGACCAATTTCCCTCATGAACATCGATGCAAAAATTCTCAACAAAATTCTGGTAAACCAAATAAAACAACATATAAAAAAAGTCATCCACCATGATCAAGTAGGCTTTATCCCAGAAATGAAGGGATATTTCAACATATGAAAAACTGTAAATGTCATCCATCATATAAACAAACTGAAAGAAAAAAGCCATATGATCATATCCTTAGATACTGAAAAAAGCCTTTGACAATATCCAACACTGCTTTGTCATAAAAGTCCTGGAGAAATCAGGAATACAGGGAAAATACCTAAATATAATAAAGAGGATTTGCAAGAAGCTGACAGCCAACATCAAACTAAATGAAGAAAACACAAAGCAATCCCCCTAAAATCAGGAACTGGACAAGGCTGTCCTCTCCCCCCTTATCTATTCAATATAGTTCTTGAAGTTTAAGCTAAAGCAATAAGAGAACAAAAAGATATGAAGAGGATACAAATTTGAAAAAAAGAAGTGAAACTATTTCTATTTGCAGATGATACAATTGTATACATAAGTTACCTACAAAATTCTACCAGGAAACTTCTACAACTGATAAACACTTTCAGCAATGTAGCAGGATACAAGATTAACTCAAAGAAATCAGTAGTCCTCCTAGACACTAAAGACAAAAGGGCTTAAAGAGAAATAAGGGAAACATTACCCTTTTTAATAGCTGCAAATAGCATTAAGCATCTTGGTGTAACTATAACCAAAGAAGTAACAGAACTTTTTGGCAAAAACTTTAATTCATTAAAGAAAGAAATTGAACAGGATATCAGAAAATGGAAAGCTCTCTCATGTTTCTGGATAGGTAGGATCGACATAGTAAAAATGGCAATCTTACCAAAAGCAATCTACAGACTGAATGCAATTCCCACCAAAATTCCAACACAATTTTTTTATAGACTTTAAAAGAAAAATATTCAATTTCATTTGGAATAACAGGAAAGCCAGGATTGCTAAAACAATTTTGCTTAGCAAAAGAACCTCCCTGTCTTCAAGTTATACTATAGAGCTACAGTAACAAAAACAGCTTGGTACTGCCATAAAAACAGACTTGTAGATCAATAGAATCGAATTGAAGACCCCGACATTAACCCACACACCCCTTGAACACTGCTTCTTTGACAAGGAGGCCAAAAATATTCAATGGAAAAAAGATAGTATCTTCAACAAATGGTGTTGGCATAACTAGATGGTAGTGTGTTGAAAAATGCAAATAGATCTAAACATATTACCTTGCACAAAACTCAACTTCAAGTGGATCAAAGACCTCAACATAAACCCCGCTACACTGAACTTGATAGAAAAGAAAGTGGGAAATATCCTCCAACACATTGGCACAGGTGATCACTTTCTAAAAATAATACCAGTAGCAAAGACACTAAGAACAACAATCAATAAGTGGGATCTCCTGAAACTGAGAATCTTCTGTAAAGCCAAGGACAAAGTCAATAAGACAAATCGACAGCCTACAGAATGGGGAAAGATTTTCACCAACCCTACAAGTGACAGAGGACTGTTCTCTTAAATATATAGAGAACTCAAAAAACTAGAGCCCAAAACCCTAAATAACTCAATCAAGCAATGGGGTTCAGAACTAAACAGGGAATTCTCATCAGAAAGATTACAAATGACTAAAAGGCCCTTGAAAAAGTACTCAACTTCTTTAGCCATCAGAAAAATGAGAATCAATTCAATACCTTATACCTGTCAGAATGACTAAGGTTAAATACACAGATGACAGCCTATGCTAGAGAGGAAGTGGAGCAAGGGGAGCACTCCTCCATTGTTGGTGGGAGTGTCAGCTTGTTCAGCTACTCTGGAATACAGTATGGCAGTTTCTCAGAAAACTGGGAATTAATCTCCCCAAGGATCCAGCAATACCACTATTGGGCATATACCTTAAAGATGCACATTCACACTCCAAAAGCAGTAGCTCAATTATGTTTGGAGCAGTATTACTCGTAATTGCATGAACCTGGAAACAACCCAAATGCCCCTCAACTGAAGAATGCTTTAACAAACTGTGGTACATCTACACAAAGGAGTACTACTCAGCAATAAGAAAAATGATATCCTAAAATTCTCAGGCAAATGGATGGAATTGGAGAATATCCTTCTGAGCGAGGTTTCACAAACCCAGAAAGATAATAGAGGATGTACTCACTGTTTAGTGGACTTAAAAAAAAAAAAGTAAAGAACCCTCAAGCTATAAACCACAACCACTGAACAGGTTGGGATATGAGAATTATAAATTTTTAAAAAAAGATAGGTAGATAATAGAGTATTTTCTCCCAATATGCCAAATACAAATAGACTGGATGTTATAAATGTAATTTTTACCTAGCAATTTTTCTTATTGTTGATAGGCTTATTATGTTAGAGGTAAATTCTTTCCTTGTTATTTATACAAGGGGCAATGCTTCAGAATATTCGTTTACAGTATGTGAGTATGTGTCACTATGATTGGTTTAATAAAGAGCTGAATGCCCCCCCCAAAAAAACCCCAGTAACTATGTACCAGAAAGGTCCAGATAAGTACAACTTAAGGAATAAAGTATGCCTAATAGTCCCAAAGTGTGTTCTGGGCCACTGAGAATAGGTTATGTTCTTTGTAGTGACACTCAGTGCCTTCCCTTGTCACAGCTGTTTAGCTAGCTTGGCTTTTAAGATCAGTTTGGTGTTTGCTGTTAATGTAGAAACCCTGGGTTAAGTATAACATGAGCAAGAGTAAGCATTCACAATCCAAGAGTGCCTTTGGCTCTAATTCAGCCGAGTAAAACTTTGTATGCAAATCTGATTCTTGTTTTTTATACTATTGTCTTTTTATGTTTATAACTGATTTCAGAAGTTAAACCTATATTTAGTGATAAAGGAATTAAGATATATTTGAGTAAATGTTAATGCTCTGAAATCATTTGTCTTGAAGGGATACAAAATATTTTAAGAACTGGTATCAACATTCTTACTGTCATGTATTTGTGGTTTTTAACTGTCCCAACCAGCAGGATGAAAGATCAGGGACCCGCGGCCTAGAGGGAAGAAATGGAAGGGGCAAGAGACACGAAGAATGGCAGCAAGACAATGTTCCGTTCAAGGACAGAGAGCCATGTGGAAGGGTTGCTATGAGACCTAATCTGTGGAATGTCTTAGCTGCAGATAATTTGCATAGGTGTTCCTTTCTATCAGGAAGATAAAGCTATTCCTGGCAACCTAGGGTGAGTGGCATAATTGCTGGTAAATGGCTAACTATAATGGGAGAAGAATAGGGCCATCTAAACAAGGCTAACTCATAGACTGAAAATAGCTAAGCTAACATAGCTATACTAAAAGCCAAATACAGGCTTTAGCTACCGGTATTTGACTTCTGTTTTAAATTTTAATTTTGTAATAATATTGCTTACTTCTGAAAAATCAGCACTCTGTCACTATTACCTTTCCAGGACTTTCCTGTGCAGCTTAAAAAACCCTATTTCTGCGATTAAGAAAAATTCAAATATTTAGTGTAGGTGTTTGGACAATATGTCACATTGCTGTTTTATTTCTTTTACCTAAGTTCTTAAGTGACTAAATTCTTGTTGAGGAATTCAGGATTATTGCCTTTTTTGGTTTGTTAGTTGTACATTAGCCACCCTTTGATATTTTAGGACTTTATACATGAGTATAATATATCTTGATCAATAGTTCCCTGCTTCTTTTTTTTTTCTCTTTTCCACTTCATGGAATGCATTTAGATCTACGATGAAAAAAAACCAAACAAATAGTACATAAATAAATGAAAATTAAAAGATAATTTCAGATGTCAGTCATGTGTAAAACAGGAAATTTTAATGATTTTATCACCATTATAGAGAAGGCCCTTGTTACAGAATGGAAGCTTATCAAGGTGTCCTAAGTGTAAGGCTCTAGATAGCCTTGATCTATATAAGGAGTAAGCAATGTGATTCTGAGTCCTAGGAAGCAACTTTATGCAAAACCTGCTGTACCTGTTGTTCAAGCATTGCCCAGTAACACCCCAGTTTGTTGACCATCTTCATCTACAAGACTCAGCTTATCCCACAATAACCTCACTCTGAAACCTCAGAAGCTCTCAGAGATACAGTTTGACAACCCCATTAAATCATGAGTTCCTGTTGGATCAAGAGCCCCTACTGGACAAAGAGGGAACTTCTGAGACACAGCCACAGACAGAGCAGATTGTCCCAAAACCAATTTCCTGAAATACAGACAAATCCTGCATTGATCTGAGGAAGCAATGGCCAGACATTAGTGCCAAAATATGTATAATAATACCACCAGAATCTAGTAGTTTTACAACAGCAAGATCTTAATATGCTAATGTAGGAGCAGAAGAAAATAACCTTAAAAATAACTTTATGAAGATTATAGAAGCCTTAAAAGGGGAAATTAAAACTCTCTTAAAAAACAGAAAAAAAGAAAAACAAAAAATTGGAAAAAATCAATAAATACCTTAAAGAAAATAAAGAAACAAAACAAAACAAAAAAAACCACATGCAATCAAACAGGTGGGGAAAAACACTTGAAAATTGAAATATAAGGAATAAAGAAGACAGAAGTGGAGAGAATGCTAGAAATGGAAAGTCTGAAATCAACAGAAACTACAGATGCAAGCATAGCCAAGAGAATGCAAGAGATAGAACAGAAAATCTCTGGCATGGAAGATTTGACAGTGGAAATAAATATATCAGTGATAGGAAACACTAATACCAAAAAAGTCATAACACAAAATGTTCAAGAACTCTGGGACAACATGAAAAGACTAAATCTAAGAATAATAGGATTAGAAGAAAGAAAAGCTTACAAACTCAAAGGTACAGAAAATATATTCAACACAATTATAAAAGAAAAGTTTCCCAAACTGAATAAGGAAATGCCTATAAAGACACAAGAAGCTTACAGAACACCAAATAGTGTAGATTCCACCTCCCAGTTCACTTGCCCTATAATAATCAAGCCACTAAATCTACAGAATAAAAAAGATTAAGGGCTGCAAAGGAAAAAGGCCAAATAACTTATAAAGGCAGACCCATCATAACAACACTGAAATATTTAGTGGAAACAATGAAAGCCAAAAGGTCCAAGAAAGAGAATATACAGACACTAAAAGACCACAGATGTCAGCCTAGACTATTATACCCAGCAAAACTGTCGCACGCAACCTCAGCCAGCAAGGAAGACGCAACACCAGATCCTTCTTTCTGCAGTTTATTCGGGCCTTTTACAATCTGGTTTCTTCTGACGAACGACCCCGGGGGGGGGGGAAGCCTGCTCTTAGCTAAATACCCTCAGGGCTTCCAATCCAAGATAGCCACGTGGGCATCACCAATAGGCTCAGATACAAGGAAGCAAGCCAGATCCTTGGCCTTAGCCAAATATGGAGTTGTTTACCAGGGAGAGCACTCAAGGCCAACGCCATCTTAAGGTGTGGCTGTACGCAGCTCCCTACACAAAACTCTCAATCCCCATAGATGGAGTAAACAAGATATTTCATAACAAAACCAGATTTAAACAATACCTATCTACAGCCCTATTGATTTTTGTTTGTTTGTTGGTTGGTTTTTACTCTTTAGTCATTTGGGGGCCTATTACTCAGTTCCTAAATGAATTACACACACAGAGGCTTATTACTTCTTATTAATGTCCAGCTTTGGCATGGCTAGTTTCTAGGTAGCTTTTCTTAACATAAATTATGCTGTTTACTGTTTTGCCTCTGGGCTTTCATCTTTCTCTAATCTATATAGCTCTCATTCCTTTTGTTTCCATGTCTTGCTGTGTAGCTCATTGGCTGGCCCCTTGTGTCCTCTCCTTTTCTTGTTGTTTTTTTCCTTTTTCTCCTAGATTTCTTCTTCCATTTATTCTCTTTGCTTACAAACCCTGTTTGTTTATCCTTTTCTGCCAACTATTGGGAGTTTAGCTTTTTATTAGACCACTTAGGTAATTTAGACAGGCAAAGTGTCACAACTTCACAGAGTTAAACAAATGCAACCTAAAAGACTGAAACACATCTTTGCATCATTAAAACAAATGTTCCACAGCTTAAATAACTATAACATTTAAAATAGTATTCCACAAGAGTCTGGACTGCATTTTGAGACTACAAGATGTTGAGATATTTAGGCTATGAGACTTCTGCCATAGAGACCTAGCTGCATATAGAATGTGGAGGTAACAAAAGAGAAACATGTATGAGAAGTTGCTGGGATAGGGCCATCCAAGCCATTTGAAACGTCAATCTTCAGAGACAGAACTACAGAATTTCATGTTTGTCATTTTGTGCTTTAGTCTTGCCTTGGTCCACTCTTCCCTCACTATGACTCCATTTCTCTTTTGGGAAATGTGAATGGTGTTCTGATCTATTGTATGTTGGAAAGATGTAACTTTCTGATTTTATAAGATATCCCTGTCCAGATTGTCTTGACTATCAGAAGAGACTTTGGATATTTGAACAGTATTGGGGTTGTTGCAGACTATGAGGATTATTGAAGTGATTAAACACATTTTCTTAAATGACCTGGGTCAGAATATATTTGACTGAATGAAAAATTACCCAGATAGATGTATTTGAACAAGTATCTCTTCTGGGTGACTCTCTTTCAATTGCTTGTGAAACTTTTAGTATGAGGAGCCTTTTCGGAAAAATTTCTCCTTGTGTGACATGTGTCTCTATAACCTCAACTCAATTACTGTTCTTTGTATCTACTGTGTTGGATTTGATACTAATTAGCTGCCTTCTTATTTATACTATCCTGACCTTACCACCATTATAAACTCTGTCTCTAAATCAAATAAAATAAAGTAGAAGCAATTGCTATCCAGTGTTAAAAAGTTTGGTAGCTTGCTGTTTTAATTTTTGTCTGTTTGTTTGTGTAACCCTGGGTGTCCTGAAAGTAGCTCTACATACCAGGCTGGTCTCAACCTCTGAGATCCCTCTGACTCTGGTTCCCAAGTCCTGGGATTGAGGGTGGGCCAACCTTCCTGGCTTTTTTTGTTTTTATAACATTAGGTGATGGGCATGGGATGTAAGTTTTTTACATATGCTGTTTGTATTGAGCATCACTTGTATCTTGAGTTTTTAAATTTATCCTGTCTCTTAGGATTGCAAATATTTATGACAATAATACTGTCCAAGTCTTCTGAGACATAGGATTGCAAGTGCATGACCTTCTTTCTGCCTGCTGTGTTTGAATATTTTAATGAATATGTTTACATAGAAATGCTACATGTGTATACCTGATCCTCACAGTGATCAAAATATGGTCTCAGAAATTCTAAATTTAAAATAATGGATAATTGTGATTCTCCATGTTAGTACTGGCAATTGAGCTCATATATATGCAACACCAGAAGTGCCCTTTTCCAACTCAGCCATTTATCTTGCCCTGTGTTGATTATTTATGATCAACATTTATATTGCTAATGTTTTCTTCCATCTATTTTTAACTAATTAAACATACAATGCCATTTTTAAAAATTTTATTGATGTTACAGTTTAAATTAGGGCACTTCAGGTTTCTTGAAGATGAATACAGAATTGGAATGAATACATAACTCTTTGCAAAAACGTCAGTAAACACATCTGTATTTTTTCTATCTTTTTTATTGTTTTACAGATTTTTGCATGGGAGACAGGATCTTAATAGGTACTCTGGCTGTCCTGGCCCTGACTGCATTGACTAGGATGACATTCAACTCTGAGGCAGATACATCTGCCTCTGTTTTCTGAGTGCTAGATTTATAGGCATGAGCCAATAAACTAAATTTGTCCATCTTATTTCATTTTTTGTAGTTAGTAATTCTTCATATAACTTTATAAAATTTCTCTCATGTGTACTCTGTACTGTTGATCTGTTTACTTGTCTCTCTGTGTTTGTGAGTAGGTATTTCTCTTGCAAGGTGATATCGTATTCAAAGTGTAGAGACATGACAGAGGTAATCTTCCTATCAGTTTCTTTCTTTGTCTTTTTTTAGAAGTTGATTTTCTTTTACACACTCTTCATTATTCTCCTTTTCTATCCTTTTCCCTCTTCCCCACACCATCGCCCAATGACTATTCAAAGGTAGCAAAGCTTTCCTTAGGTAGTCAACTCAGGCTAACATACTGAGTTGAAGTAGGACCCAGTTCTTCCTTTCTCTATCAAGTCTTAGAAAGACATTCCACCATAGGGAGTAGATTCTAAAAAGCAAGTTTATATAATTGGAATAATTCCTTGTCCCATAACCAGGAGGTTCACTAACAGTTTTATCTGTATAATTGTCACCCTTATACAAAGGGCCTATGTAGACTCTCTAGTTGTCAGTCCAGAGTTCATGAGCTCCCACTTGCTGTGGTCAGATGTCCCTGCAGTTTTCTCCATCATGCTCTTGATATTCCCTTCCTTGCTTCTCTGGTCTATCATCCCTCTCTTCAAATGAACTCCAGAAGTTTAACCAAGTGTTTGGCTGTGGATATCTGCATCTGCCTCCATCAGTCATTGGATGTAGGTTCTGCTGTGGGATTATGTTCTGGTATGTTGTAAATATTTGTCTCTCTTACTGGTTTAATAAAATGTTGACTGGCCAGAAGGCAGACAGGTGGGGCTCCCAGACCCAAAAAACTCTGGAAACAGGGAGAGCAAGGCAGAGATGCCAGCAGACACAGAAAAAAACAAAACCAGGATGCTGCTCTGAGAAAAGGTACTAAGCAAAAGGGCTAAACAGATTAATGGAAATAGATTGAGTTAAGATGAGAGAGCTGGCTAGCAATATGCCAGAGCTAGCTATAGACCAATCAGCATGAAATTAATATAAGCCTTGGTGTGATTATTTGGGGCAAAGCAGCAGTGAGTCTGCGAGTGGGTCCGAATTTTGAGGCTAGGCTGTAAAGTTCAGGCCCAGAAACTAAATACTACAAGATTCTATGATGATAATTATAGTAGTCACCAATCTGATTACAGGAGAAGGCTAGTTCAGGCACCCTCTCCAGCATTGCCTGGAGTCTTACCTGGGCCCCCCTTGTGGGTTCCAGTAGATTTCTCTAGCACCAGGTTTCTCTCTAAACTCATGATGGCTCACTCTGTCAAGATATCTCTTTTATTGTTCACCCTCTCAGTACCTCCCTCAACTTGGCCTTCTCAAACCCCATCCATTCCCCTATACACCCCCTCCCAGAAGATTTTTAACCATTTTCTCTTCTTGGGGCAATCTATATATATCTCTCTTAGGATCTTCCTCTTTAATTAGCTTTTCTGGAGTTGTGGAATCTAGTCTGTTCATCCTTTGCTTTGTGTTTACTACCCACTTACAAGAGAGTCTACACTGTGTCTTTCTGATCTGGGTTATCTCACCCAGGGTGATTTTGTCTAGTTCCAATGTCATTGCCTATAAATTTCACGATATTATTTTTTTTCTATTGAGTGATACTCCTTTGTGTAAATGTGACACATATTCTCCATCCATTCTTTGTTAAGGGGCATCTAGATTGTTTACACGTTCTGGCTTTTATGAATAGCACTGCTCTGAACAAAGTTAAGAAAGTGTTCTTATGGTGTAATTGAGCATCTTTTGGTTATATGCTCAAGAGGAGTATTGCTTTGTTCTGAGATAGGCTGATTTCCAGTTTTCTGAGAAACCACCATAGTGCTTCCAGAATGACTATACAAGTTTATATTTTGACCAGTAGTGGAGAAGTGTTCCTCTTTTTCTGCATCCTCTCCAACATAGTCTATCATTAGTGTTTTTGATACTAGTCATTCTGAGAAGTTTAAGATGGTATCTCAGAGTACTTTTGATTTACATTTTTTTGATGGCTAAGAGTGTTGAACACTTTCTTACATGTCTTTCAGCTATTTGAAGTTCTTCTGTTGACAGTTCTCTGTTTAGATCTGTACTGTAGTTTTTAATTGGGTTATTTGGCTTTTTAATGGCTAGTTTCTTGAGTTCTTTATGTATTTTGGAGATTAGCTCTCTGTCAGAAGTGGGTTTGGTAAAGACATTTTCTCATGTTTTAAGTCAGTCATTTTGTCTTATTGACCATGTCCTTAGTCTTACAGACATTTTCAGTTTCAGGATGTTTCATTTATTGATTGTTGCTTTCAGTGTTTGTGATATTGGTATTATTTTTAGCAAATTGTCTCCTGTGCCAATGTGTTCAAGGCTACTTCCCACTTTCCCTTCTGTCAGCTTCAGTGTAATTGGACTTATGTTGAGGTCTTTGATCCATTTGGACTTGAGTTTTGTGCAGAACAATAAATAACGGATCCATTTGCATTGTTCTCCCTGTCAACATTCAGTTATGCCAACACCATTTGTTGAAGATGCTTTTTTTTCCTTTGAACAGTTTTGGCTGCTTTGTCAAAAATCAGTTGTTCATAGGTGTGTGCATTAATGCCAGGGTCTTCAATTCAATTTCATCAATTCATGTATCTGTTTTTATGCAAATTTCAAGCTGTTTTTATTACTGTACTCAATAGTAGAGCTTGTCAGGGATGGTTATGCCTTCAGAAGTTCCTTTATTTTATAAGGCTACTTTCGCTATCTTGGATTCTTGTATTTTCTTAGGAAATTAAGTATTGTTCTTTCAAGATCTGTTAAGAATTGTGTTAGAATTTTGAAGGGGATTGCATTGAATCTGTAGATTGCTTCTGTTAAATTGCCATTTTTACTAATCTGATCTTACCTAATAAAGAGCATGAAAGATCCTTCCATTTTCTGATATCTTCTTCAGTATCTTTCTTCAATGACTAAAAGTTTTTGTTATATAGGTCTTTCACTTTTTGGTTTGGGTTACCCTGAGATATTTATGGTTATTTGTGGCTATTATAAAGGACAATACTTCCCTGATTTCTTTCTCTACCTGTTTATTATTTGTATACAGGAAGGCTACTGATTTTTTTCTTTTTTGTATCCTGCCACATTATTGAAGGTCTTTATCAGCTGTAGAATTTTGTGGTAGAATTTTATGTTTACTTATGTATACTGTCATATCATCTTCAAGTACCAGAAGTTTGGCTTCTTCCTTTTCAATTCGTATTTCCTTGATCTCCTTTTGTTGTTTTATTGCTTTAGCTAGAACTTTGAGTACTATATTGAATAGATATAGAGTGGACAGCCTTGTCTTAATCCTGATTTTAGTGGAATTGCTTTGAGTTTTTCTCTATTTTGTTTGATGTTGACTATTGGTTTGCTTTTTTGAATTTGTTTTTATTATTACTCTGGCATGCCTCCTATTCTTTTTTTTTAAATTTTTATGTGAATTGGTGTTTTGCCTGCATGTATAACTGTGTAAGGGTGTCAGATCTTAGAATTACAGGCAGTTGTTAGCTGCCATGTGGATGCTGGGAATTAAACTCAGGTCATCTGGAAGAACAGTCAGTGCTCTTAACCACTGAGGCATCTCTCCAATCCTGGTTTGCTTTATATAGCCTTTATTATGTTTAGGTATGTTCCTTATATTCCTGTTCTCTTCAGGACCTTTATCATAAATTGATGTTGGATTTGTTGAAGGCTTTTTCAGCATCTAGTGGGATGATCATGAAGCTCTTTTTTTTTTCTTTCAGTTTGTTTATATTAAGGATTACAATGACAGATTTTATATGTTGAACCTTCTCTACATCTCTGGAATTAATTCTATTTAATTATGTTTGATGATTTTTTGATGTGTTCTTGGATTTGGTTTGTCAATATTTGAGTATTTTTGCATCAATGTTCATGAGGGAGATTGGTCTTCATTTCTCCTTTTTAGCTGCATATTTGTGTGAGTTAGGTATTAAGATAACAGTAGCCTCATAAAAAAGAATTAGGCAATGTTTCTTCTGTTTCTACTTTGTGGAACAATTTGAAGAGTATTGGTATTCCTTTTTCTTTGATATTTAGGTAGAATTCTGCACTGAAACCTGTGCTTCTTTTTGGTTGGGAAACTGTTGATGATTTCTATGATTTCTTTGGTGGTCATAGGTCTGTTTAAGTGGTTCATCTAATCTTGATTTAATTTTGGTATGTGATAGCTATTCAGGAAATTGTCTATTTTCTTAGATTTTCCAATTTTGTGGTGTTCAAAATTTCAAAGTACAAGCTATTGATTTTATGAATTTTTCTAGTGTGTGTTGTCATGTCTTCCTTTTGATTTTTATTTTGTTAATTTGGATGTGTTTTCTGTCTTTTGGACAGTTTATCTATCTTATTGATTTTTCTCAAAGAATCAATTATATCTTTATTTGTCTTTTCTCTTTTTTTTACTATATTGATTTTAGTTCTCAGTTTAATTATTTTCTAGTGTCTATTTCTCCTGAGTTCATTTGTTTTATTTTGTTCTAGAGCTTTCAGGTGGGCTATTACATCACTAGTATAAAATTTCTTCACTTTTTATGTATGCACTTAGTGCTATGACTTTTCAACTTAGCACAGTGTCCCATAAGTTTGGGCATGTTGTGCCTTCATTTTTTTTTTTCTCTCTCTTCTTTATTTTGTATTTATCAAAAAAAACACAGTAAAAAGAATTTAAAATGTGGAAGAGTTAACAATAACTATACAGAGGATAAGAATGATAGGCGTGGCTTATCAAGGGAAGAAATACAAATAAGATTGCTACACCTATATTTTCTTTGTGTTCATCTTTCCCTCTGAATTTTTTTTTCATCCCTGTATATCCTTATTCAAGGTCTCTTCCCCCTCCCAACACATCTGGTCATTTTTCTTCTCTGAAACTCCCCATCCCCTCCCTGGGCAGGGAGCAGACAGTCCCATGGTCCCACTGACCCAGTAATGCTTAGATCAGTCTCCACTTCTGGGCAAATCCAGTTCTTTCCCCCCTCCCTCAAGAGTGA
>PVIH01028401.1:0-15249 GCA_004025045.1 Sigmodon hispidus | reverse complement strand
ACATGAGTTCTCTGGCTTATGGGAACTCATGAGGAGTATGTCTGGTTGCATGCAGGTTGACACCCAACTGCCTGCCTCTGTGAAAAGGGTGTCGGACAGGTCAGGGATTGTCTGGGTGGATGACACCCGGAGCGATACTTGTACATGTTCCTTTTGCACTTCAGAGACTAGACCTCTGCTTCTGCCTGCCTTTTTTTTTAATAAAGAAGGGGGAACTGTAGGGAGCATTGTACCGCGCCCTAAAGATGGCACCGGTTTCCGCCTTCAGCCCTCCCGAGGGCTAGTGCTCTCGGGAGTAAACAACTCCTTTTTTGGCTGTAGGCGAGGATGGTGGCTTGCTTCTGCGTCCTAGGACCTATGGGCAATATCCACGTAGCTGACTGGGGTTGGAGGCCCAGAGGGTATTTAGCCACGAGCGGGCTTCCCCCCAGGGTCGGAAGTCTGAAGTCAGAAGATTGTGCACAGGTCCTGAATAAACGGCTGGAGAGAAGAATCCTGAGTCGAGTTCTTCCTTGCTGGCGAGGTTGGGCACGACAGAGAGCAACAAATAGCATTAACAGTAGCCTAAGGTGTTTGGTGAGTTCCATGGGAAACTTGACCAGTGTGACTCCTGAAGATGTAACCCATAACTGGTATTAATTTTTCTTGGTGGCATAAGATACCTAACTGGAAAGGAGTCAAGACCCTAATGAGGAAATCAACAGAGACAGCTGACCCAAGCCATTGGGAGTTCACTGAGTCTGTACTGACAGCTGGGGAACCCACATGGGACTAGACTAGGCCCTGTGAATGTGGATGTCAATTATGTGGGATGGGCAGTTTGTGGGTCCTCTGGCAGTGGGAACAGAATTTATTTCTAGTATATGAACTGGATTTTTGAAACCTGTTCCCTACAGAGAGATACCTTGCTCAACTTTGATAAAGAGGTGAGGGACCTGATCCTGCCTCAACCTGACATGCCAGACTTTGTTGATTCCCCATGGGAAGCCTCATCCTCTTTGATGATTGGATGGTGGCATGGGGCAAGTGGGAGGAAGGGAGGAAAGGGGAACTGTGGTTGTTATGTAAAAAAAATTTAAATAAAAAAAGTCAAGAAAATAAAAAGATTCCTAGCTGGTACTTTGTCTCCTTCATTATATGGTGACGTCACTTGGATTCCTTCCATATATTTATATATCTTAGAAAGCTTCTATAGTAGTAGGTTTATGCATGGCTTTTCAAAAGATCTTTAGTGTTAGTTGACCCTCTTTTCTTCCATTTATCCTGCCCCATTGCCTTTTCCATTTAATACTGTGCTCTTTCTCTTTATATTGTTATGATCCATTTCCCCTTCCTTGGAAGATCCTCTTCTCCCATTCATTCCTTAATAGGTTCATTCCTTAACCTCTAAAGTTATTTGGAAACAAACATATGAAAACCTTAAAAGTAAACATTCACACATAAAAGAAAAAATATCATATTTGTCTTTTTGAGTCTAGGTTGCCAAACTCAGTGTGGTTACTCTTAAATCCATCCATTTATCTAAAAATTTCATAATTTCATTTTTCTTAACAGCTAGATTATATTCCATTGTATGATATGTGCCACATTTTCATTATTCATTCATCACTTTGTGTGCATCTTGACTATTTTCAGTATCTGGCTATTATTAATAAAGTAACAATGAACATGAATGATTAATTTTTCTTTTTCCTCATTTTTTTATTTATTTAAAAAGTGTTTTCCCATATATACCCCTGCTTGCTTTCCCTTCCCTCCTCCCAGTCCCTCCCAGTTCTCCTTCACCCTCCCTTCACTCCATCCCCTCATCCATTCCCCAAGGAGGTCAAGGAGTTTCAAGGTAGGTCAGTTCAGTCTGGTGTATCTATTCAAGGTAGGTCTGATTCCCTCATCCAAGTATTAAGGCTGTGTTAGGTGTTCCTCTGTAGGGTATGGGCTTCAAGATGCCAGTTCATGCACAGGAACATAGTCTGATCCTACTGAAAGAGGCTCTACAAACTGCCCATGCAGGAGATACTATGGTCATGAAGATAATTTTTTTAACTTATATGAAAATTTGTGTTGAAACTGTGATTGGGTTTGCATTGAATCATGCATTGCTTTTCGTAAGATGGTCATTTTCACAATATTAACCCTACTGATCCATGCATGGGAGTTCTTTCCTTTTTTATGATGTCTACTTCAGTTTCTTTCTTCAATGTCTTAACATTTTTATTATGTCTTTTACTTGCCTGGTAAGAGTTTTTACAAGACATTTTGTTTTGTATAATATATATGGTATATAATAAGAGTTGCTTTGTGTCTATTATGTGGTCAGTTTTAAAGAAAGTCTCATTTTAGAGAAGTGTATTGTTTAATGTTTTAATGAAATGTTACGTATCTGACTCTCACATCCCTTTGATTTATGATATAATTTAACTCCAATATGTCTTCTTTTAGTTTTTGCCTAGGTGATTTGTCAGCTGTGGAATAATTCTCTTGTACACTGTAAAAATTTGTCACTTGAATTAGCTTAATGAAACAGTGATTGGCTAGTGTCCAGGCAGGAAGTATAGGCAGGGTTACCAAATTATAAATGATGGGAAGGAGAAGGGCAGAGTCAGGAGTCACTAGCCAGATATAGAGAAAGCAAGGGATGAATGTGCCATGCTGAAGAAGGTAACACCATGTGACAAAGGATATATATAGAATAAATATAGAATAACTTAAAATGTAATTAAGACTGACAATGCTCCAGCATATGTCTATGGTAAATGAACATTTTTGCATATTATGACATAAACCATATTACAGGTATACCAAAAAATTCTACTGGGCAAGCAGTTATAGAAAGATCTAATCAAACTCTAAAAGGTATGCTTAATAAACAGAAGGAGGCAATAAAAACCACCAGAGATATAGTGCATAATACATTATTAACTTTAAAACTTTAAATGCTAAAAAGAGTACAAAGAAATCTGTGGAGAGACATTGGACAATTGAAAAAACCTACTGAATTAAATCAGGCTGTATACTTTAAAGATGTGTTGACCTCAGAATAAATGAAAATCTATGGATAACATCAAAATTGATAAATAGACTCAGGGATCTTGTTCTAGAAAGAAAAAGAGAGGATGTACAGATCAGATAAAGGGGTAGATTATTAAATCTACTTTTAAACCAACACCAAGTACAAGTCTTAAATATTTACATAGATGTGTATTTTTTGTATATTGATATAAATTTAAGGTTATTTTTGTTAGAACCTACTGTACATATGTTTCTACTCTTGTTCAATGTATTGTACCTAGATAAATCCTTTAACAATATAATATAAATTTCTAGTCCTTGAAAGTTATTATTACAAACTATTTATGATAATAAAGAAATGCAGGTGAGTAGTGGTCACTTATTACAAATAAACTTAGTCATGTTAGTTATCTTTCCTTTTTAATTTTTATTATGAATAAAGTCTCATTTTTTACCCATATATCCCCTTGTTCAAACTCCCTACCTTCTCCTGCCCCTCTCAGTCACTCTCTCTTCTCCCCATTTCCTTGTCTCCTCCCCAGCAAGGGCAAGAGGTCCCAAGGTCCCAAGGTAGCTTAGTTCAGCATCCACTCCAGGCAGATCTGCTTTCCTCATCCCAACATCAAGACTGGGTCAGGTGTTCCTCTGGAAGGAATGGGCTCCAAGGTGCCAGTCCAAAATGCTTCAGATCCCACGCTGTTAAAGTGATTGTGGTTTGCATCTTGGGAATGCTTTGCTTTTTGTTTAAAGTCCACTAATGAGTGAGTACATCCCCTACTTATCTTTCTGGGTTTGTGATAACTTACTCAGGAGGATATTCTCGAAATCCACTCATTTACCTTCAAATTTTAGGATATCATTTTTTCTTACTGCTAAGTAGTACTCCATTGTGTAGATGTAACACAGTTTGTTAATCCATTTTTCAGTGGAGGGGCATCTAGGATATTTCCAGGTTCTTGCTATTACGAATAATGCTGCTATGAACATAGTTGAGCTAATGCCTTTGGAGTGCAAATGTGCATCTTTAAGGTATATGCCTAAAAGTGGTACTGCTGGATCTTTGGAGAGATTGATTCCCAGTTTTCTGAGAAACTGCCATACTGCATTCCAGAGTGGCTGAAGAAGCTAACACTCCCACCAACAATGGAGGAGTGTTCCCCTTGCTCTGCAACCTCTCCAGAAAAGACTGTCATCTGTGCCTTTAATCTTAGCCATTCTGACAGGTGTAAAGTGGTATCACAAAGTTGTTTTGATTTGCATTTCTCTGATGGCTAAAGATGTTGAGCAATTTTTTATGTGCTTTCAGCCATTTGTAATTCTTCTGCCGAAAATTTCCTTTTTAGTTCTGAATCTCATTTTTTAATTGGGTTATAAAGGGTTGAGGGCTGTAGTTTCTTGAGTTCTCTATATATTTTAGACATCAATCCTCTGTCACTTGTACAGTTGGTAAAAAACTTTTCCCATCCTGTAAGCTGTTGTTTTGTCTTATTGACTGTATGCTTGGCTTTACAGAAGCTTTTCAGTTTCAGGAGGTCCTACTTGTTAATTGTTGTTCTTAGTGTCTGTACTGCTAGTGTTATATTTAGGAAGTGGTCACCTGTGCCAATGTGTTGGAGGGTATTTACCACTTTCTTTTCTATCAAGTTCAGTGTGGCTGGGTTTATGTTGAGGTCTTTGATCCACTTGGATTTGAGTTGTGTGCAGGGTGACAGACAGGCTTCGATCTATTTGCATTTTTCTACACACTACCATCCAGCTATGCCAACACCATTTGTTAAATATACTATCTTTTTTCCATTGAATATGTTTGGCCTCTTTGTCAAAGATCAAGTTCATAGGTTTTTGGGTTAATGTCAGGACCTTCAATTTGATTCCAAGTTTCACAAATCTGGTTTTATGCCAGTACCAGGCTGTTTTTATTACTATAGCTCTATAGTATAACTTGAAGTCAGGAATGATGATGCCTCATGAGGTTCTTTGGTAGAGCAAAATTGTTTTGGCAATTCTGGCTTTCCTATTATTCCAAATGAGATTGAGTATTGTTCTTCCTAGGTCTGTAAAAAATTGTGTTGCAATTTTGATGGGAAGTGCATTGAATCTATAGATTGCTTTTGGTAGGATTGCCATTTTTACTATGTTGATCCTACCTATCCAGGAACATGGGAGAGCTTTCCATTGTCTGATTTCCTCTTTAATTGTTTTCTTTAGTGATTTAAAGTTTTTGTCAAATAGGTCTGTTACTTCTTTGGTTATAGTTACTCCAAGGTATTTAATGCTATTTTCAGCTATTATAAAGGGTGATGTTTCCCTTATTTCTTTCTCAGCCCTATTATCTTTAGTGTATAGGAGGGCTACTGATTTCTTTGAGTTAATCTTGTATCCTGCTGAAGGTGTTTATCAGCTATAGACGTTCCCTGGTAGAATTTTGTGGATCACTTATGTATACAATCATATCATCTGCAAATAGAGATAGTTTCACTTCTTTTCCAATTTGTATCCCCTTAATCTCCTTGTTTTCTCTTACTGTTTTAGCTAAAACTTCAAGAACTATATTGAATAGATAAGGGGAGCAAAGACATCCTTGTCTAGTTCCTGATTTTAGTGGGATTGCTTTGCGTGGAAAACTAACAGCACAGGTGAAAACTTTAGAACAATTAGAAGCAAACTCACCTAGAAGGAGTGGCAGGAAATAATCAAACTTAGAGCTGAAATCAATACAATTGAAACAAAGAGAACAATACAAAGAATCAATGAATCAAAGAGTTGGTTCTTTGAGAAACTCAACAATATAGATAAACCCTTATCCCAACTAACCAAAAAGCAGAGTGTGAGTATCCAAATTAACAAAATCAGAAATGAAAAGGGGGACATAACAACAGACGCATAGGAAATCCAGAGAATTATCAGGTCATAATTTGAAAATACATACTCCACAAAAATGGAAAACCTAGAAAAAATGGGCAGCTTTTTGGAGAGGTATTATTTGCCAAAATTAAATCAAGATAAGATTAAATACTTAAACAGAACTATAACCCTTAAGGAAATTGAAGCTGTCATTAAAAGCCTCCCAAATAAAAAAAGCCCAGGTCCAGATGGTTTCAGTGCAGAATTCTACCAGACATTCAAAAAAGAACTACTACCAATACTCCTCAAACTGTTTCATACAGTAGAAACTGAAGGAATATTGCCAAACTCCTTTTATGAGGCCACAATTATCCTACTACCCAAGTCATTCAAAGATGCAACAAAGAAAGAGAATTACAGACCAATTTCCATCATGAATATTGATGCAAAAATTCTCAACAAAATTCTGGCAAACCATATGCAACAATGTATAAAAAATATCCTCCACCAAGGTCAAGTAGGCTTTATCCCAGAAATGCAGGGATGGTTCAACATAGGAAAACCGTAAATGTCATCCATCACATAAACAAACTGAAGGAAAAAACCCACATGATTATATCCTTACACGCTGAAAAAGCCTTTGACAAAATTCAACACTCCATTATGATAAAAGTCCTGTAGAGATCAGGAATACAGTGAAAATATCTAAATATAATAAAGGCAATTTACAAGAAGCCAACAACCAGTTAGGTATCTTTTCAAGGTCAAACAAATATCTTTTAGACAGATAGGTGGCCTTCAAACACTTCAGAAATCTACAGAATATGGCATTTAAGATGTTTTAATAACATAAGGTTTATCTTTTGATGTCAATGAGACATATCTGCACCTGATAATACCAATCTATTTCAGAGAAAAATATGGGTATTAAAGAAACTCCATGTGAAGTTTGCTTTCTTTTTGGTAAAAGTTAGCCACTGGGCAAAGCTATACTCTGGCTGTTTATAGTATGCTGTCTAAATTGAATAAGCAGGACACAAAAGAATGTGACTGCCTGACTGCCAAGCTTCCCCAAGACAAAGTAGGACAGTCCTTCCAATATCCTGTTTCACAAAAATGTCTGTAAGATATTCCATGCCTGTAGGTCAAAGATGGATGCCCTAACAATGCAGAGAAACTTTGGGTGACTGTCCAGGCAGCCTGATGTCCCTGTCATTAGTTAACATTTAGTCTTTCTGGAGTCTTTGATGGATAATTTTTTTCCTATAGTTATAATTTTCCATAGTTATGATAAAAGAGTAAACTAGATACTGAACTCATCAAGATAGGATGGATAATTAAATGCTTTTTCTGACTTTGTCAAATACAAATAGAGTGGATATTGTAACTGTAATTCTTGCTTGATGACTGTTTTGTTGTTTCTAATCTTACTATGTTAAAAATTAAATCTTTCCTTTTATTTAGACAAAAGCAGGAAATGCTTTTGTACACTGTAAATATTAAACCAACTAAAGTTGGTTTAATAAAGCACTGAATAGCCAGTATCCAGGCAGGAATTGTAGGTGAGGCAATCAAACTAAGAATAACAGGAAGGAGACAAGCGGAGTCAGGAGTCTCTAGCCAAATGCAAAGGAAGCAGGAAATGAACTTGCCATGCTAAATAAGGTACCACCACATTATAGAGCATAAATAAGACAGATGGATCAATTTAAAATGTAAGAGCTAGCTAATAATAAGCCTGAGCTATTGACAGAGTATTTATAAATAATATTAAGACTTTGTGTCAGTTATTTGGGAGCAAGTGATCAGGACAGGAAAACAACTGTTTACACTTACCTATTGAAGTTACCCACTATCACTGTGTTAGGGTCAATGTGTTATAACTGGTGGTGTTTCTGTTATAGCCTGAGTGCCCTGGTATTTTGTATGAAATATTTATAATTATAATATCCTCTTCGTTGATTTTTTCTATCACAGGTATGTAGTGTTCTTCTCTATCTATTCTGATTAGTTTTCATTTAAAATCTATTTTATCATCTATTGAAATAGTAATACCTACTTGCTCTTTGAGTTCATTTGAATACTTCTTTCTATCCTTTCAACCTAAAGTAACATCTGTCCTTGATGGTGATGCCTGTTTCTTAGATTCATCAGAAATATGGGTTCTTCTTTCTAATCTAGTCTTTCAGTCTATATCTTTTAATTGCAGAATTGAGACAATCAATCACTGGTGTCTATTTAGATGTTTAGTATAATCCTAGAGAGGGGAGGTATAAATTGGAAATTACAGGGAAACAAAGAATTAGAAGAAGACAGAAAGGCTAGAGTCAAGAGGGCACTGAATGAATCCTCAGCTACCTGATTTTATTTTCCCGAGGCTTTTTACACCAAGCAAATGGAGGGGCAAATACAGACAGGTGTAAACACTTCTTCAATTTTCAAACATAAGACACCTGGTAACCATACCTTTGGCCAAAGTATCCTATTATGCAGCCTTTGGCAGGGAGGCACAAATTCAGATTCTCTGACTTTGAGTCAAAATGAAAACAAGCCACAAGTTGAAATCTTTGTGAGCTCCCACAATTAGTGTTGATAGTTATTAACTAGAAGTGTTTATTTATTCCTGTTATTTCATTATTATTGTGTAGTGTTTTCCCTCTTTTGGTGAATTATTCTGAGATTATGAATTCCTTCTGTCTTCTTGTTTGTAGTTAACCTTCTCTTCAGATTAAAGTTTGCCTGTTAGTTTCTTCCCTAGATCTGAATTGGTAAACAAGAATTGTTTAAATTTGTTTTGATAATGATTTTCTTTTACTATCAATTATAAAATAGTTTTTCTTGGTATAGTAGATTGGGCTGATATCTGCTGTCTCTCAGGCTTCTAGAACATCTAATCAAACTCTTTTGTCTTCCAAAATCCCCACTGAAAGTCAGGTATTATAGGGTCTTGCATTGACCTTCCCCTGAACTCTGCACCTTGAGGCAAGGCCTGTGGATTGCTAACTGCACATTCTGTGCACCACACCCATGTCTGGTGCAGAAACTTCACTAAAATGCCTTCAGTTTACAAGTATACTTTAAGGACTGGGCCAGCACCCTTTCTTTGGGGGTGCTTCCTTGCACAGGAGGCATTATCCTGATGCTGTACTTAAAGTGCTAGCATAAAACCCAGGCTCAGATGAATTTTGCCACATGACAGGTGTTACTTTTTCTGGCTCAAGAAAAGTAAGATGTTCAGACATGGCTGAGCTTGGCCAATAATGGTGTAATAGTAATAACTAGTGTAAGCCAATGATGGGTAAGGCTTTGGGGGATAGCCTCAAGCTAAGTCAGAATGTGTGTTTATGACCTGGGCACCATCTCATGATGAGTAAGAAGTTGTCTGACCTCCAAGCCACCTAAGACAGGCCTACTAATTTATATATTTAAAGGGAGAACATGTAGGGCTCTGCATTGACCTTTCCCTGCACTCTGAGCCTTGAGGCAAGGCCTGTGGATTACTAGCTGCACATTCTGTGCACCCATGTCTGGTATGTTTCTGTCTTCCTGCCTGTTGGGTTTAGAAGAGAAAGTTTAAGCTGTTTACCTCAAGTCAGTAATTTTCCAGCCACCTGAGGAATTTCCACTGTGCCCTGCCCTGGGTAACACCAGATATATATAGTCTGAGCTGAGTCTCAATAAAGAGCATTCTGGTTACACAAATGACCCAATAGTCTTGTGTCTTTCAATCTCCAGTCCCGTGCCCAACTTGCAAATGACCCAGGTAATATAGGCATTACAAGGAATTATTTTAAGGAGTTTGATTTTTTTATATTACTTGTTCTTTTTCCAATACAGCTTTTAATATCCTTCTTTATTCTGTACATCTAGTGTTTCTACTATCATATGTCACAGGGGAATTTCTTTTCTGGTCCTCTCTAGTATTCTGTGTGCTTCTTACAACTTAATAAGCACCTCTTTCTTTATATTGGAAAAATTTTCTTCTCTGATTTTGTTAAAATATTTTCTGTGCCTTTTTTATTAGGTGACATCTGGGTTTCTTCTTCTTCTTCTCCTCCTCCTCCTCCTCCTCCTCCTTCTCCTCCTCCTCCTCCTCCTCCTTCTTCTTCTTCTTCTTCTTCTTCTTCTTCACCATCACCATCTTCTTCTATACCCATTATTCACAGCTTTAGGCTTTTCCAAGTGTCCTAATTTTCTTAATAATTTGTGCCTGGATTATTGATATTTATTTATTTAGTTAATTAATTTTTTTACTGAACTATCCATTTCACCTTACTTGTCTTTATGTCCTTAAATTCTCTTTTTCATATCTTTAGTTTGTTGATGAGACTTACCTCTGAGATTTTTGTTTAACATCCTAAATTTTTCATTTCCAATTTTATTTTTGGTTGGGTTTTCTTTAGTGATTTTTTTTTTACTAAGTTCTAATTTCATGCCTTGAATTGTTTTTTTTTTTAATTTTATTCAACTGTTTGAGTTTTCATGGCCTTTATTAATAACCTCTTTAGGGTTTTTTTTAACATATTCATAATTTCATTTTGAAGTCCTCATCTTTAGCTTCTGCTATGTTGTTTTTCTCAAAGCCTAACACAAAAAGATTTCTAGCTTCTGAAAGATGCATATTGTTTTGTTTGTTCATGCTTGTGTTTTTGCACTGGCACATACTTCTGGCTTTATGATGTTTGAGGTGTAGATATCTTGTCTTTTCTTTGTTCAGTGGTTGTCTCATTCCTGTTTAAAGTTCCTAAACATGGGTCATAGCCTAGCATGGTGGCTGTGGGATCCCTGGTAGAGAATAGTTCTTCAGTTAATCAAGAAATACAAAGAAATTAGGATGGGCTGTGTTCCAGCCTAGTGTACCCTCATTTGGTCCTGGGTAGAGAGTAGTTAGTTTTGAGAGCTGGGAGAGTCACAAAAGAATGAAAACTGCTGAAGTGAAAGACTGATGGGGACAAAGGGAAAGCACTACGGGGATCTACTAAAACTGGGGTTTCAGAAATCCAAGTTCCTAGCCCCAATACAATATGGTTTGTGAATATGAATTCTAAACTTTAGATAGAGTAATATGATTTGAAAGTGTCTGTTTTGTCCTTGAACCATACTCCTTCGTAAAATACAAATATATTTATTTAACATATATGTGTGTGTGTGTTGTTAATTATATTGGGGATATAGCTCAGGGGTAAACCACATAAGTGAGGTCCTACTTTTAATTCCCAGTACCACAGAAGAGGAGGAAGATGAAAAAATAATTAAGGTCCCCATTAATAAAAGAATTAATTTCTTTGAATGGCAAAATGCCTGGAAATGTAATAAAGAGAATCATGTGGATATGTGGATGTTAAAGCAAACAATTCCAAAAATTTGTAATTCTCTTTGGCTGTCAGTTAATTAAAGAACACAAACTGAATTGCTAGTGATTTACAAGTCAATTCTCATGGCACATTATCCTTTGATTTTTATATTCCCACACTTAGTAAATGAAATAAGAAATTCTGTTGGTAATTTTAGAAAAGAAGAGGAATACTAGATCTTCTGTGACTTCTTCTTAGGGAAGCAAATCCCACCTGGGTGAAGCTTCCCTGTTTCCAAGACTGTTGCAACACTAACAGGGTCAAATGTGATGATTTTAATGGCTTGGTGGAGTACTGCCATGAAGATACATAGAGGCTCAGAGGATAACAGAGAACACTTAGAGAAAGGTCTCCTCTGCCAAAGTGATGAACATGCCAAAGGTCTGCCAGAGTTAATATACAACACAGCAAGAGGACCCTGTGCACCAGCGGTTGTTGGAGGTGACCCAACCACCACTTGAGTGCAGCTGGGCTTCCAGCCCTACTGTTCATCTCATAAGCTGCAATTACTGGGTACAGAGAGTGAACAAAATATTTTGTCTCAACTTATTAGCTCTAAAACCCTCTATTTTCTTCATCTAAATACATGATTCCCATATAGGAAAGTGAGTCCTCAAATGTCCCACAATTGGACTTCAAACTTCCCTTCAGATCTTTCTATACTCTTTGTAGTTTGCCTTTATGTAACATGTTATCTCAATCCTTCTAAAAATGTATCTACAACGAGTTCATAATGGTTTTTCTTTAACATCTAAAAGAATATAGAGAAATATTTCTAATTTTTAATGATGGATGCAATAGATATTTTACCAAACCATTCACAGTGACTCTCTTCTGTTGCTCTCCTGAACCCTGAATAACGCATTACCCACTGCCATGTAAAAATATTCTATAACAATCTGTTAGATGCTGTTATTTCCACATTTACATCAAATAGGAGGCCACTATTCTTAGAAAAATAATTTCTGAAAATCTAAAAATGTTGAACAGTCTATTTTTTAGAGATGTACAACTAATCTATGATAATTATGCAGACATTTTTTAGAATTGTATGATCTTCCCAAAATTGCAAAAAACTTTATCTAATATACTGCAAATAATACAAACTTTCAAAATAAGCACATACCCATTTTGTTGGTCAACAAGTACTCTTAGATTCACTAATAAATTGATAAATTAAGACCAGCACACTTATTGTTATCTATATAAATGACCTTAAATGATATGAATATGAATAAAAACTATCAATTAATCTTAACTTTGTAAGAGAAGACAGTAAAAAAAAATATTAGGTTATATCTACTAGAAAAAAAAAAAAGATTGCTAAGCCCTGGGCCAATATTATCCTCCTTTTTTGGCTACACAAAAGCTGATTCTATAAAATGAGCAAGGCCAAGAATATAATTAAACAATTAAGATACTTAATCAAAATTCAAAGGGGTATCACGACTCAAGAAATGAGATTAAATAAATAATAGTTTAATAAACTAACTTTAAAAATTAAAATGAGTACAAAAAACTATGACAAATTGAATATCAAAAGTTTGAATGCCAAAGTTTAACTTACATAAGCCAAGAAAGCACAGCAGAATGCAATTATGTGATAATTGATAATGAGTTATCAAAACCCCAATTGTGTAATGAAGAGAAGAAACAGGTGGACTTATATAAAGATTGTAATCAGAACCACTTTCAGGGCAAAGTTGCCTTTCATTAAAAGCATAGAGAGCTTTTTCAGCCTATGAGTTGTATGGATCAGAAGAAAGAGACACAAATACCTGCTTGTTGGGGACTAAATAATTTTTAAAGTGTATGGCCTGAAGGTAAAAATAATAAAATAAAAGGAGTAGTAAGGAGGTAGGTGACAAGGAAAAAAGACATGGGGTGTTTGTTAGCTGAGAATGTGGAAGAGTTGGACTAACTACCATTCAGTTGCAAGTAACTGCCTCTGCCATCCTTCAGTGGTATCAAGCATGCTTGAGTAGGAGAAGCTGTATTTGAGATGATGCAGTGTATACATACTATGCCATGCTTGAGAGCTAGACTATGTGGTCTCAATCCTGTCTAAACCAGTTTCTCATATTGCATATTAGCTTATGAAAAAACATTTATTAAAAGTTAATAGCCTGTTAAATTTTATTAAGTATTAAACTCATAAGTCTGTCCCTCCTTCATATGAAAAGTACAAGGGCAGATTAATAAAGTAGAACAGTGTGTGTGTGTGTGTGTGTGTGTGTGTGTGTGTGTGTGTGTGTTTAAGCAATTGATAAAAAAAAACCTCTTAATGTAGAGATGAGTAAAACAAGTAATAAATAAGTAATGAAAAGAGGATGATAATTACTTATATTGTTTCAGAAAGTTATCAAATCAACATTTATCACTTCAGTAATACATCCAACAAGAACAGTGATCTTTATTTAGGTCAATCAAAGACCAGTAAGGATGCAGAATTTATTTTTATTTCTCCATGACAACACCTTGGGCCAGAAATGTAATGAAGGAACTGACTCTGCTTTCTGACTTCCTGAATTCTGGGCTGGCCAAGGACATTTCTCTACCAAGTGTCCATAGAAAAACATATTATATTGTAGAAGATTTGATGATTACTGAAATGAAATTCGCCAGAAACAAACATTTTATTCTTTATTCATTAATGATTCTCTAGACCCTAGGAGAGTAAAGACCCACCTATAAGTATGACAAATATTTATAGATGGAAGTTTTACATTTTTAATCAGTGATTGACTCATGAATTTCTTTCATACGTGTAATTTCTTTTCATTTTGTAATTTTCTTATTATAATCTTTATAGTTTATGATAATAAAATAATAAAAATCATAATTAAAATTTAATTGTAAAGGTAATAGGAGTTTATGTTCATAGTCATCTGTCTATTGATTTACTATAAAATGCAATCTAACATCCCTATCTTGAAGAGTCAGAAACTCACCCTAATGAATTCATCGTAGTTTCTCTAGTGCTATTTAAAGTGTCTAATACTATGCCAACAACAGCTCTTCTCACCATAAAATGCTTTGATATACTAAAGTATTTTGACATCTCTTGTAAAGTATGAACGTAAATCCATCTTCAACATCCTTCCAATTTCTGGTTTTGAAAATTTTTCTGGAGGCAGAAAAAAATGTTTATGGGCCAGATATGCTAACTCCCCTTTATTCTCAGCACTCAGGAGGGAGAGGCAGGCAAATCTTCATTTAAGGCCAACCTGGTCTACATGGCAAGTTCCAGGCCAACCAGTGTTACATAGTGAGACACTGTCCAAAGAGAGAGGAAGTGGAGTCTATAAGGAATTATACTCCCTTTCTAAATGATCCAGAATCATAAGTGTATCTGCCTAAATATTTATGTAGAAAAGTTCACTTTGTGCTCTTTTTATGTGGTCTAATATTTAATAAAAAACACTCATATCCAAATGCAATCATTTGTACCTTAGAAGTAAAAGATGTTCAAATATGATCAGTAGCTCTTATCACTAGCACAGATAAAAAGAAATACTCAAAGATAGAAAGGTAAATAACAATCTCCCCAAGGACCCAGCAATACCACTTCTGGGTATATACCCTAAAGAGGCTCATTCACACTCCAAAGGTATTAGCTCAACTATGTTCATAGCAGCATTATTTGTAATAGCAAGAACCTGGAAACAACCTAGATGTCCCTCAACTGAAGAATGGATTAACAAATTGTGGTACATCTACACAATGGAATACTACGCAGCAATAAGAAAAAATGATATCCTAAAATTCACAGGCAAATGGATGGATTTGGAGAATATCCTCCTGAGCGAAGTCTCACAAACTCAGAGAGATAAGCAGGGGATTTACTCACTCACTAGTGGTCTCTAAACAAACAAACAAGAAAAAAAGCCAAACATGCCCAATCAGTAAACCACAACCACCGAACAGCTTGGGATCAGAAACACCCTGGACTGACCCTTCAAACCCCACTCCAACTATAGGAACACCTGACTCACTCTTGAGGGAGGGGGGAAAGAACTGGATTTGGCCAGAAGTGGAGACT
>PVIH01028400.1:0-15251 GCA_004025045.1 Sigmodon hispidus | reverse complement strand
GTAGCTCTATAGTATAGCTTGAAGTCAGGGATGGTGATACCTCCTGAGGTTCTTTTGTTGAGTAAAATTATTTTGGCAATCCTGGCTTTCCTGTTATTCCAAATGAAATTGAGTATTGTTCTTTCAAGGTCCAAAAAATATTGTGTTGGGATTTTGATAGGCAGTGCATTGAATCTGTAGATTGCCTTTGGTAGAATTGAATGGCCCCCTTTTCATTTCTGATTTTGCTAATTTGGATATTTTGTCTCTGCCTCTTAATTAGTTTGGATAAGTGTTTGTACCATGAACTATAGTTGTTATTAAATGGAAAGTCAGAGCCAGACATTGGAGAAAAACTGGAATATCAGAGAGAGAAAACAGACCACAGTCAAATCTCACCCAGTGAACTTCTCAATGTAAAAGCTATCTTCTAGATTCCTCAGCTTGACTCCTTGTCTCCTTGTCACTTCTACAGAATAAATCTCTGTCTTTGTTTGCCTGCCTTAAATACCTTCTTTGCTCAGTTGTTTCACTTCTGGGTTCAACCGCTGCATCATATTCTAGAGTTAAGATTAAAGGTGTGAGCTACTACTTACTATTTGATAGTTAGGCCTTGAACTCACAGAAGCACAGAAAAATCTCTGTCTCTGGAGTTATTGGATTGAAGGCTAGGTCACCACTCCTGCCGACTGTAGGTGAATCTGTTTTTTTGATATTCCAGAACGGTTTTATTAAATATATAATATGTCACCACAAGGGTTTATCTTATTTATTTTTCTCAAAGACCCAATTGTTTTATTGATTCTTTGTATTGCTCTCTTTGTTTTGATTTTTATTAATTTCAGCCCTGAGTTTGATTATTTCCTGCTATCTACTTCTTCTGGGTGAGTTTGCTTCTGTTTGTTCTAGAGCTTTCAGCTGTGCTGTTAGGTCCCTTGTGTGAGAAATCTCCATTTTTTTTTTTAAATCTAGGCACCTAGTGTTATGAACTTTTTTCTTAGCACTGCTTTCAATATGCCTCATAAGTTTCGGTATATTGTAGATTCATTTTTATTAAATTTTAGTAAGTCTTTAATTTCTTTCTTTACTTCTTCTTTGACCCAGAAGCAGTTCAACTGAGAGATGTTCGGTTTTCATGATGTTGTAGGATTTCTGTGGTTTGTGTTGTTGATGAACTCTAACTTTAGTCTATGGTGATCTCAAAGGATATGAAGAATTATTCCAATTATTTGTATCTATTCATATTTGTTTTATAACTTAGTATGTGGTCAGTTTTAGAGAAAGTTCCATGGGGTGCTAAAAAGTATGTTTTATATTTGCGTGTAATGTTCTGTATAAATCTGTTAAGTATATTTTAGTTATAATATCTGTTAGGTCCCTTATTACTCTGCTTAATTTTTGTCTGTAAGATCTATCCCTTGGTGAGAGTGGGGTACAGAAATATCACACTATTAGTGTGTGGAGTTTGATGTAAGGTTTAAGTTGTAGTAATGTTCATTTTGCATATATGGATGCCATTGTATTGGGGACATAAATGTTCAGGATTGAGATTTGTCGGATTTTTCCTGAGATGAATAAGTAATGTTGTTCCTAATCTCTTTTGATTGGATTTAGCGTGAAATCTATTTTGTTACATACTAGGATAGCTACACCAGCTTGTTTCTTGAGTTCATCCCAACTTTTTACTCTAAGGCAGTGTCTGTCTTTGAAGCTGAGATGTGTTTTTTTGTATGCAGAAGATGGGTCCTCTTTTTATATTTATAATGTTAGCCCGTGTTTTTATTATAGGTGAATTGAGTCCACTGATACTAAGAAATATTAATGACCAGTGATTGTTAATTCCTGTTATTTTTGTTGGTAATGTGTGTGTATGTTTCCCTTCTTTGGGTTTTGCTTCTGTCAGGCTATCTATTGCTTGTGCTTCCTGGATATTTCTAGTTTCGTTACGTTGTAGTTTTCCTTCTAGTGCTTTCTGTAGGGCTGAATTTGTGGATATATTGCTTAAATCTGGTTTTGCAATGGAATAACTTGTTTACTCTATCTATGTTGATTGTGAGTTTTGCTGAGTATAGTTGTCTGTGCTGGCATCTGTAGTCTCTTAGTGTCCTTATAACATCTGCCTATGACATTCTAACTTTTATAGTTTCCATTGCGAAGTCAGTTGTTATCCTGATGGGTCTGCCTTTATAAGTTACTTGGCCTTTTTCCTTTGTAGTGCTTAAATTTTTTTATTCTGTATGCTTTGTGTTTTGATTATTATGTGGTGAGCAGATTTTTTTTTGGGGGAAGTCTAGTCTATTTGGTGTTTTATAAGTTTTTTATATTTTCACATGCATTTCTCATTTTAGGTTGATAAAGTTTTCTTCTACAATTTTGTTGAATATGTTTTCTTTGCTTTTGAGCTGCCATTCTCCTTCTATTCCTATTATTCTTAGATGTGGTCTTTTTATGGTGTTCCAGATTTCTTAGACATTTTGTGTTATGATTGTTTTGGTTAGTGTTTTCTTTGACTGACTTATCTATTTCCATGATAGAATCTTCCACATCAGAGATTCTTTCTTCTATTCCTTGCATTCTGTTAGTTATGCTTGCATCTGTAGTTCCAGTTTGTTTCTTCAGATTTTCTATTTCCAGCATTCCCTTGGTTTGTTGTATTAATAAGTTTCTGGCCCATACTTTCAGGCTGAGCCCTAAGATTCAAACCCACTTGCAGGCCCACTGCTGCTTAGCATCAAATAATTACACAGATGCTTATATTAATTTTACACTGATTGACCTAAGGCCTAGACATATAATTTGCTAACTCCTTCATCTTAACTCAACCCATGATTCTTGTTCAGCCATGGGCTTGGTACCTTTTCTCAGAGCAGCATAGTTGTCCTCTGCATCTGCTGGCTTCTCTGCTAGTCTTTCTCTGGCTTCTCTGCAGTGTCTCTCCTCTGTTCTTCCTGTTCATTGAGTTTTTTTAGTATCTGTGCTCACACTTCCTGTCTGCCTTCAGCTAGTCAGCATTTTTAATAAACCAATAGGCAGAACAATTATTTACAATGGAACAGAACACAATCCCACTACAGTTTGCATCTTCTTTGTTGCTTCTATTTTAGTTTCTAAGTCTTGGACTGTTCTCATCACCTGTTTGTTTGCTTTTTTTTTTTTTTGGTTATCTAGTCTTTCTTTAAGAAGGTTATTGTTTTCTTCTAATTTCTTCTTTGTTTTTTCCTCTATTTCCTTAAGGGAGTTTTTCATTTCTTTTTAAATTTCTTCTTTAAAGGCTTCTTTCATCTTTATAAAGATATTTTTAAGGTTGTTTTCCTCTGTTTCTTCTATCTTGAAATGTTTAGGTCTTGCTGTTATAGACCTACTAGTTTCTACTGGTACCCTATTGTTCTTTATGTTGTTGAATGATGTTTTGCACTGGTGTCTACTCATCTTTTCTGATGATTGGTGCAATTGTTGTCTGTGTTTCAGTAGCTGTTTTTTGGTCTACTAGGTGCTCTTGGTGCAATTAGAGCTCTTAGAGAACTTGGAGGCAGTGGATCTTTTCTACTGGGGTTCTCCAGTGGCCCCTCTGCTAGAGCTCTCCAGAGACTGTCTCAGGAAGCAGCTCTTCTGCTGGGGTTCTCTAGAGGCAGTGTCTCAGGCAGCAACTAAAGTTAGGAGGATGAGTGATTTGGGGAATTGGATTGAAGTTTATGGGGTAAAAGATCTGGCGTGGGGGGAATTGGGGTGTGGATAGTTAGGCTTGCAGGCAGAGGTCCAGTTGCTTGCTTGCAGCTGGAGTTGAAATGGGTTAGGGGGCTATAATATATATTTATATATACATAAGTATAATTATATTTATATAAATATTTATTTTTTTCTTGTATGGCTCTTTTCTCATGCAATATATCATGATGATAGTTTCTTCCCTTTACTCCTCCCAGTTTCTCCTCCTTACTCTTTCTCATTAGAAAAGGGCATGTTTCTAGGAGATGACCAGTTATCACACAATAAAATATGAGATAAAACAAGAGCCATCACATCAAAATTGGGCAAGGCTAACCAACAGAAGGAAAAAAGCCCTAAGAAAAGGCACAAGAATTAGAAACTTACTAGTTTGCTCACTGAGAAACCCCATAAAGTAATAAACTGAAAGCTATAACATATACACAGAGGACCTTTTGCAGACCTGTAGGCTCTGTTCTTGCTGCCTCAGGCTTAGTAAGTTCATATGAGCTTTTCTTAGTTGATACAGAAGGCTTTGTTGTCCTGGTATCCTCCAACCATCTCTGTATCTTACATACTTTCTATCTCCTCTTCCATGTGGTTCTTCAAACTCTGAGGAGAGGATTTTGATGGAGATATCACATTTAGAGATGCTTGTTCCAAGGTCTCTCTCTCCTGGCTGTGGTTCTCCATATCTATTCTTATCTATAGTTACAGATAAGTTCTTCATATCTCCGTATCTGTTCCTATTCATATCTGTAAGAGGTAGCTTCTTTGATGGTGATGATGGAATAAAGCACTGTTATATGAGTATAGCAGAATATTATTAGGAGCCATTTTATCATTACTTTTATTTTCAAGACCAGTGATGGGTATGGGTTCCTTCTCATGGAGTGAGTCATAAATCAAATCAGATATTGGTTTAAAATCCCACAACTTCCATGTTATCATTGCCCAGGCACATCTTGCAGGCAGGTCAGATCATTGATTAAAAGTTTTGTGGCCATAAGTGTTTTCTCCTTTGTTAGCCTACAGAGTAACTTCCCATACTAAAAACACTAGGATGATATAGTTAAAGGTTCTATGTTTAACCTAACTGGTGAAAGGCACCAGTTCAACTTCTTCATGTTCAATGAATTGTTTAGGCATTATCTTCAGCAATCAGATCCTGTTGTCAATTTGTGGATAGCAGCTTATTGTCTTGCCAACATCCTGGACTATTTGAGAATTTCCATGGGACCCCTTTGGCCAACAACTCCTATATATTCCTATAACATATGTATTTCTAAATACACAAGTATAATTACATCCCAGTGAATATTTTGTTGTTGGTTAATTTTTTTACACTTTTGACTCTTTGCTCTTTTTTTTGGGGGGGGGAGCTGAAACCCAGTTCCCAAGTAAACATATGGAGTTTTATTATTACTTATAAGTGTCAGCCTTAGCTTGGCTTGTTTCTAGCCACCTTTCCTTAGCTTAAAATTACCCTGTCTACATTTGCCTCTGGGTTTTTTCTTTTCTTACTTTTTTTATATCTTATTTTTACTTTTACTTTTACTTTTACTCTGCAGCTGGCTGTATGGCTGGGTGACTGGCCCCTAGTATCCTCTCTGCTCCTTTTTCTTGTTCCTTCCTTAAACCCCCTTTCTAGATTTCTTCATCTGTTTATTTTCTTTTACTGCCAGCCCCACCTATTTCTCTCTCTCTTATCTCATTATTGGCTGTTCAGCTCTTTATTAGACCAATCAGGTGTTTTTGATAAGCAAAGTAACACAGCTTCACAGAATTAAACAAACATAAATGGATGTAACACATTTTTGCATCATTAAACAAATGTTTCATAGTATAAAAAATTGTAATACATCTTAAAATAATATCCCACAATATTTATATATCATATGCATATTATACATGCAAATATTTATATATTATTTCTATAGAGAAATATATAATAATATGTATATTTATTTTTTCAAGACATGATTTCTCTGTGTAGTCCTAGCTGTCCTATAACTCACTCTGTAGACCAGGCTGACCTTGAATTCAGAGATCCACTTGCCCCTGCATCCTGAGTCTTTGGGTTAAAGGCATGTGCCAGCACTTCCTGGTTATAAATATATTTTTACACCATATATTCCTAAACATATAAGTACAACTATATTTATATAAATATTTATGCATTGCTACATTTATATATAAATATGTAAATATATTATATAAATATGGAAATACTTTAATATTGTATATTTCTACAAGGAAATATATATTTATATTCTTATAATATCTTGCTATAAATATAAATATAAAAGTGATGGAATGCCTTGATCACAAGAGGATTTCTATGAATGACAGTTGCTCAGTCAGCAGGTCATAGCAAGGAGGAAGGAAAGACAGAATGGTAACTAGAGCCAGTCTGGCATCCTTAAGATTATTTTAGACTACTCAGCAATGTGTAAAATAGTGAGTTAAGCATGTATATAATTCAGATGGGGAAATTCTTAGATCTGACCACCACCAACTCCTGGATGTGTTTCTGGATATATTTCTCTGTACTCAATTTTTTTGAGGGTACTAGAATTCAGAGAGAATTACAGTATCTGGAGGGGAGAGTAGACACTAAGTCCCACCCATAATCAAAAATTTATCTGCAATTGATACCTGCTGACAAAGAGAAAACTAATTTTCTCTAATAGAGTGTCACCACAGTTAAGTGCCAGCTCCATGTCTAGGAGTAGTTGGACCACAAAAATCATGATCAAATACAATGTACAAACAAAAAATTTTTAGCCAACTGTGGTACTTTATATAGTAGAAATTCAATTTTAAATTATTTATGGTAGGGGCTGGAGAGATGGCTCAGTGGTTAAGAACACCGTCTGCTCTTCCAGAGGACCTGGGTTCGATTCCCAGCACCCACATGGCAGCTTACAACTGTAGTTCCAGTTCCAGGAAAACATCAAGGCAAATAATTAAATAAATAAATAGAAGTGTTTAAAAAAATAAATTATTTATGGTGAATAACTGTGTGGAGACAATTTACCAGAAATATAGAAAGATTATATGAAAAAAAGAAAAGAAAATTTGTAATTAAAACTTGAAAATATATAATTATATAATTTCTTATTCCTTTCTATAATCCCTCCCTTTGGTTTAATTTATATATATATATGAATATATATATGTAAAACACTTAGCTGTGCAATTGAATAGATCTATAAATACAGAAACCATTTCCAATTCAAATATATTAGAAGTAGAATGATTTTTACCAGATATGATTAATTATTGCATGTTTTCTTTTGGAATCTGAATTTCCAACTGTGCATTTGAATATATCTATAAATGCAAAAACCATTTATGACTCATATATATTAGAAGAAGAATGATTTTTACCAGATATGATTAATTATTGCATGTTTTCTTTTGGAATCTGAGTTTCCTTAGCTGACCTAATATATTCTCCATATAAGGTTTCTGTTTGAACTGTTCTTTTTGTTTCATTTCATGGAAAAAATATTCTCATTTGGATTCATCACAATTTCAAAATAATAAAAAAAGACAAACTAAAGTAAAACATCTGGGTTACAGAAGTCCCCACAAAGCATATTGGTTGAGTCATCTCCAATTATGACTACTTAAAAAAATGTAAAAGTTGGGCATATTTTCTTTCACAATCTAAATTTCAATACATTAATACTTGAATTGTGGACTTAAAAGCATCCAGGGTCATGTAGATGTAACCTAACCACATGTCAGTCTTGTGGATCTGTCTTAAAATATCACATCATATATAAGGCAGGGGCTTGTTGTAGTTGGAAGGTCTACTCAAAAGGTCTGGACTTACACAGTCCTTTAGTCCCAAAGAATCAGTTAAAGGCTTATATTAACTATCATCTGATTTGTCTATAGCTCAGGCTTATTACTTGGTAACTCTTATGCTTTAAGTTAACCCATATTTTTATTATGTTTAGCCATGTAGCTTGGTACCTTTTCTCAGAGCTGCATTCTCATCCGGCTTCCTCTGTATCTCGATGTCTCTCATGCTTCAGCTTCCCAGAATTCTTCTAGTTTGGTTGCCCTGCTTCTATTTCTTGTCTAGCTACTTGACCAATCAGTGTTAAACTAATAGAAGTGACAAATATTTACAATGTACAGAGCATAGTACCACAACAAGTTGTTATAACTTTAATTTTACATTTCAGTTTGGTGACAAAAGCTAGAAGTACTAGTGATATATGAAATGTTTGCTTGAAGGGATCTCCTGATTTAAAATAAATAATGTATGGGTTGTTTGTACATATTATAAATGAAAACAGAATTATTCACTCAAATGATCTGATATTTGAAAATTAATATTTGAAATTATCTGTGTCCTGAGACACCAAATGACCAATAATGCATGCATTTGATTCTCACCTAAGTAACACACAAAGAAAAAAATAAAAAAGAAAATAAACTATTTTTTATCTCTATCTTCTTAGTATTTAATATGATAGTAAATTATGTTGTATAATTTAAAATTTTCAGTATACTTAAGACCGAGGACAAATATTTTTATTGTTATTTATTTATTTTTTTCTGGAAAAGACCTGGTGATAATATTTTATTTATTTATTTTGTGTTTTTCACATCCCATGTATCTTGATCCCTATTCCTCCTAATCTGCCCTCTGCCCCTGTACCCTGCCTCAAATAAAAGAAAATTCAAGAGAAAAAAGATAAAATGAGAAAAATAAAAAAGGAAGAAATTTAAAATCCCTTTATGGAAGCTGCACTTCCACTCAACCTCTTTCCATATATCTCTATTTCCAAATGTTCATTGCAAAAAGTGGTTGATCTGGTTTGAGGACCCTAGTATCATCTGATGCTGGGCTTCTACTGGACTCTTCCTGGACATCTTGCTATCATCCTGTGTTATGAAGATCCTGCATCTTTGGGTCTGTGAGTCAGGTCCCTTCATGTGCTCCAGCAGATCATAGGTAGGGTGGATGTTGGAACAGATGAAGTCATAACCCTGTGTCTGAGCCTGGGCAGCTAAATGTAGGGTTGGTTTATCAGATGGGAAATGAGGACAGCTCTCTTGAGTGTTACAGCTGGTGGGGGTCAGAAATGGCTCTCCCATTCTTATAACCACAGGGCCATTTCTTTCTTCTACCTTTGACGTTGTTTGGAGGGGAGGATAGCACTTCTTTCTCACCCTTGTTGCTACAAGACATGAGAGAAACATGCCTCCCATGGTCATAATTTTGGTGCTGGCTCTCCCATACCTGCATTACCCATGTATGCTCAGTTGTGCCTGCCCTCTCAAGTGTTGCAGCTGGTAGGAGTCAGTGATAGCTCTCCCTCTCTTATGACCACAGGACCAACTCTCCCACCTTCCCTGATCATTGATGCATTGGCTCACCTGGGCTATAATCCACAGGATGATCTCTACTATGCTGGGTAGACAAAGTGCAGAGCTTGCTTTCCCATGTGTTGCCACTGGTCAAGGGATCAAATCCCTCACTATCTCAGTCTGCTTCCTTTTTCTCTTCTCTGTCCCTTGAGATTTGCCTCTGTCCACAGGACCTGAACCATTTCTCTCTCTTTTCTCCCTGTCCTTTACCCCTCCCAATCTCTCTTTATATATATATATATATATATATAACTTTCTATTCCCCTCTTTCCATAGGATACCGTACAATATCTCTGTTCATTGGCTGGTGCTGCAAAGTACCAGAGGGGCCCATATTTTTCTCTTCAGAGCCAGGGTGGGCAACCACAGGCCTGCATGTGAGTCTTCCTGTCTCACTCAGGTTTCTGTGATGAAGGGCTTGGCTTTGCTTCCTCATCTAAGGAGATCATTATTGTGCCCAACCAACCAATGCTCCTGATTGGTGCATTTTGCTATGTTCAGTCCACCTTGGCCACATGGTATGGGATGGGCACTTTGTTTGAATTTTGCTAAGGTCTAGGGTTAGAATTCCTTGCCTCTGCTAAAGTGTGTTGTGTTCATTACCAGCTCAGGCCTGAGTTGGGCTGGCAGCTTGTGTTTGAATGCAGCTCACACACATCCAAGAGTCTGGGGTTAATCAAATATTTTTTAAATTGATAGTTACATGGAGCCTAATATTTCTTCTTCTTAATGTAATATTTCCAACCCTTTTATTTGTAAGCATCTCTATTTTATTAATTCTACCTACAAGATGTTGCAGTTGAGTGATACAAATGCTGTATTAGGGAAACCTTAGCAAGGGAAGTATTAATTTAAAATTATAAAATTAAAAATTAAAAACAATAAGTAGTGAGGGAGATGTCTCAGTCATTTAAAGTGCTTGCTAAGCAAACATGAGGACCAGGGTTCAAGTCCCAGAATCCATGAAAAAAAGAAAGTTGTGGTGGCTCACACCTGTCATTCAAGCACTAGAACAATGAGGGAATAAACCTCATGGAGGTATCTTAGGTAGTTCTGAACAAGTCTTTCACAGGTAAAACTTCCCTCTTTTATTTTTTTTTAAAAATGTTTTTTATTGTAATAGAATTATATCATTCTTTTTTTCTCTCCCCCATTCCCTCCCACACCCCCACACCTACTCTCAAGTTGATATCATCTTTTTCTTCTGTTATTGTTAGTGATACCAAACTGCAGCTCTTTGAGGAACTTCCATAAGCATTCCAGTAGCCATTCTGGGTCATTTTAAGATTCATATAGTTCTTGCATAACATTGGTTGAAAGAAAGAATACATGATATTGATAGGGAGACAATGTCACTAGATTGAAATTCAGAGGCTGTAGAGGAAAGGGAGTGAGGGTGAATTTGATCAAAACACATAATTTACATGTATGAAATGTTCAAAGAATAATAATAATAATAATAATGCATTAGAAAAATAATTCTTGAGATGGATCAGAGTCTCTGTCTCAAAATGGGATGGGAGGCATAGAAAAAACAGGCAAGGTTTTTCTTTTTTTTAATTAAGACTTTAATTTTTAATTTTTTTTATAAAATAAAGTCTTTTTCCCATGTATCCCCTTGGTCTCCCTCCCTTTCCCCTCCCAATCCCTCTAGGTCAGCATTCAGCCTCTCTCCTCTACACCCCCTCCCCTGAAAGGGCAAGAAGTCCCAAGGTGGATCAGCTCAGCAACTACTCCAGGCAGGTCCAGTTTCCTCATCCTAATGTCAAGAATGGGTTAGGTGGTCTGGAGGGAATGGGCTCCAAGGTGCCAGTCCACGTATAGAAACACGGTCTGATCTCTTCCATCGAGGCTCCACATACTGCCCAAGAGAGGGACAGTTGCCTATCCTTAGAGGGCCTAGTTCCTTTTCTTGAATGTTCCCCAGTTTCTGTTCTTAATTCATTGAGCTCCTCAGAGCTCCAGCCAGTTGTCAAATGAACAGCCACCCCAAGTGCCATCACAGAACTTACATACAACAATTAGTAGAAGTGGAGACAGAGATCCATGGCTGAGCACTGGGCTGAGTTCCTGATCCAGCTGAGAGCACAGGAGGAGAATCCATATGATTATGCAATGACTTAGGGCTCATGAAGAAAACTCCCACAGACAAGATTTTCTATACCCTCAAAATGCACACAGATACCAAAAATATTTTTGTCTTTTAAAAATACTATTTCTAGCATTCTACAGTTATGTAAACATTACTAGCACATGTGTAAGGTCATGTTATATATTTAAGGTCTCTAGGAATATGGAAATTATAATGCCCTCAAGCCCTCAAATATGCTGAAGAAATGAGAATATTTTTATTCTGGAGTTTATTAGTAATTAAAATGCAAAAGAAATAATGGTATTTAACATAAAGTCTTTTTGTTTGAATTATTTTAATTTTTGGCATTATAATAAAATTATTTTTAAGGCAAATTTTTTAATGAATAAAGTCATATTTTTTATCTGTGTATATCCTTGTTCAAGCTCCCTTCACTCTCCTACCCCTTCCAGTCACTCTCTCTTCTCCACACCTCTTTATCTCTTCCCTAGCAAGGGCAGGAGGTCCCAAGGTCCCAACATGGCTTAGTTCAGCATCCACTCCTGGCAGATCCACTTTCCTCACTCCAACATCAAGACTGGGTCAGGAGATGCTCTGGAGGAAGTGGGATCCAAGGTGCCTGTCCAAGATGTTTCAGATTCCAAGCTGTTCAGTGTTTGTGGTTTGCAGCTTGGACATGCTTTGTTTTTTGATTTTTTGTTTAGAGTCCACTAATGAGTGAGTCCATCCCCTGCTTATCTTTCTGGGTTTGTGATACCTTGCTCAGAAGGATATTCTCAAAATCCATCCATTTGCCTACAAATTTTAGGATATCTTTTTTTCTTACTGCATTCCCAAGCTGCAAATCACAACCACTGAACAGCTTGGGATCTGAAGCACCTTGGACCGGCACCTTAGAGACTATTCCCTCCAGAGGAACACCTGACCCAGTCTGGATGTTTGGGTGAGGAAAGAGAAATTTCCTGGAGTGGATGCTGAACTAAGCCACCTTGGGACCTTGGGGCCTCCTGCGCTTGCTGGGGAGTAGATAAAGTGATGGGGAGAAGAGTGAGTGACTGGGAGGGGCAGGAGGGGGAAGGGAGTCTGAACAAGGGGATATATGGATAAAAATATGACTTTGTTCATAATAAAAAGTTTGGGTACATTGTAGAATTATTTTCATTAAATTCTAGGAAGACTTTGATTTCTTTCTTAATTTCTTCCTTGACCCAGAGGTGGTTCATTTGAGTGATGTTTAGTTTCTATGAGTTAATAGGGTTTTTGTAATTTTTGATTTTGGTGAACTCTAATTTTAGGCCCAGGTGGTCTGATATGACACAAGGGATTATTTCCTTTTTTTGTATCTGTTGATATTTGCTTTATGACCAATTATGTGGTCAATTTTAGAGAAAGTTTCATGTGGTGCTGAGAAATATGAATATTCCTTTGCATTTTGGTGGAAGCTTCTGTAAATATCTATTAAATCCATTTGCATCATATTCTCTGTTAGACTCCTTATTTCTCTGTTGAGTCTCTGTCTGGTTGACCTATCCAGGGGTGAAAGTGGAGTACTGAAGTCTCCCACTATTAGGATGTGAGAATTGATATGGGATTTGAGCTTTAGTAGTGTTTCTTTTACATAGATAGGTGTCCTTAAATAAGAGGCATAAATATTCAGGATTGAAATCTCATTTTGATCAATTTTTCCTGAGATGAATAAGTAATGTCCATCCTGGTCTCTTTTAATTGATTTTAGCTTAAAGTCTATTTTGTTAGATATTAGCATGGCAACCCCAGCTTGTTTCTTAGGACCATTTGATTGGAAAATCTTTTCCCAACCCTTTTCTCTGAGCTGGTGTCTGTCTTTAAGGTAGAGGTATATTTCTTGTATGCAGCAGAAGGATGGCTTCTGTTTTTGTATCCATCTTGTTTGTGTGTGTCTTTTTATAGGTGAGGTGAGTCCATGATATGAAAGGATATTAGTGACCACTGTTTCTTATTTTCTGCTATTTTTGGTGGTATCTTGTATGTATTTCCTTTCTCTGGGTTTTTCTTCTGTGTCATTATTGATTATTTGTGGTTTCATGGGTGTATCTGGGATCCTTAGGTTGGAGTTTTCCCTCTAATGCTTTCTGAAGGGCCGGATTTGTGGATAGGTATTGTTTCAGTCTGACTTTGTCATGAAATACCTTGTTTACTCCATCTATGGTAATTGATAATTTTGCTGGGTATAGTAGTCTAGGTTGGCAGCCATGCTCTTTTAGTCTTTATAACTTCTGATCAGGACCTTCTTGTTTTCATTGTTTCCATTGAATAGTCATATTCTGATGGGTTTGCCTTTATAGGTAAGTTGGCCCTTTTCTTTTGAAGCCCTTAAGATATTTTCTTTGTTCTGTATGTTTTGTGGCTTGATTATTATACGGTCAGCAGACTTTTGGGGGATCAAAACTATTTGGTGTTCTGTAAGCTTCTTGTATCTTTATAGGCATTTCCTTCTTTAGGTTAGGAAAGTTTTCTTCTATGATTTTATTGAATACATTATCTGTGCCTTTGAGCTGGTATTCTTCTCCTTCTATTCCTATTCTTCTCAGGTTCGGTCTTTTCATGATGTCCCAAATTTTCTGAACGTTTTGTCTTTTATGGTTTTAGTGTTTTCTTTGACTGATGTATCTATTTCTACTATTGAGTCTTCTACTCCAGAGATTCTCTCTTCCATCTCTTGGATTCTGTTGGTTATGCTTGAATCTGTAGTTTCAACTCTTTTCTTCAGATTTTCTAATTCATCCTTTGCCTCATTTTGTGCCTTTTCTATTGCTTCTATTTTACTTTTTAGTTCCTGGAATGTTTCTTTTATTTTTTGGTTTTTCTTTTCTTGGTTTTCTTTGAAGGATTTGTTCATCTCTTGCAATTTTTTGTTTGTATTTTATTCTCTTTCTCTGAGGAAATTTTTTATATCCTCTTTGAAGGATTCTATAATCTTCATAAAGGTGTTTTTGCTGTTCTTTCCTTTTTTTTCATTCCTCTGTTTGAGTCTTGGTGTTGTGGAACCACCAATTTCTTCTGGTGTTTCTTGTTGTTCTTTATATTGTTATATTTATTCTTGCACTGGTGTCTGCCCATGGATTCAGTGGTTCATACTTAGTCAGCTCCTAGTCAGCTGTGGCTAGAGGGCTTGTGTATCTCCTGTCTGCCAGGAACAAGGGGTCTGCATGATCTCTGGCTCTGCTCTGGACAAGGTTCTGCGTTGAAGCAGCCTGCCTTGGAGGCACCCCCCCCCACTGTGGAAGGTCCTTTCTGTTTGGGGTTGCTATGGAAGGCCACTTCCAGCTAAAGCCTAGGGTCTATTTGCTAGCAAGAGTCTGAGATCAGAACCTTGGGTGTAACCCCAGCATCTTAGAGGGATTCTCTGGACAGGCAGCCCAGGAGCTGGAATCTGCTCACCTCTGATTCCACTCTGGACACAGGTCTGAGTTTCACATTGTATTTCTTATGTGCAAAAAATAATGCATTGTTTCTTTTATTTATTTGATATGCTCTTTTTATGGAATATCCTGTTTGCTATCATTTCATCATTTCTTTTCACCCTCTCACCTCTTTCAAGACATAACTCTTATCACATTCATATTTGCATGTTTTATTTTGTTACTGTTAAACATTTTTATTTAATTTTCTTATAGTTAATTTTATATTCTTTGACAATTTGTACATGCATATCATGTGTTTTGTTCAGACTCAATCTTCTTGTTTTTCTCTCTTATTCTATTTAACTCCTTCTGGACCAATTCTTTTTTCCAATATATCCTCTTTTGTGCTAAATAGTTTTGTATGAACTTGACACAAACTAAAGTCATTTGAGAAGTCAAACCTAAGTAGGAAAAGGTCTCCATAAGATTAGACTGTAGACTCTGCGGCGTCCCAGCGCACTCTGGAGCAGGGGCAGCTGAACTCTGCACCTGGCCACACCCGCAGCTCCTGCTGCTCAGGGAATCTACTAGGAGCCCTACTGCGACCCTGAACTGAGTGAACTGAGCAAACTAACTGCAGGGGTCCCTGAGGGGCGGATTCGAACCCTGACCAGAGGTGAGGAGGGCTCGGCGGGCCT
>PVIH01028399.1:0-15254 GCA_004025045.1 Sigmodon hispidus | reverse complement strand
TCCTCCAACAAGGCCACACGTCCTCCAACAAGGCCACACGTCCTCCAACAAGGCCACACGTCCTCCAACAAGGCCACACGTCCTCCAACAAGGCCACACGTCCTCCAACAAGGCCACACATCCTCCAACAATGACACACATCCTCCAACAAGGCCACACCTCCAATTATACCACTGTCTATGAGCCTGCAGAGGCCATTTTCATTCAAACTACCAAACAGCTCTCTCACTGAACCCAGAGCACATCAGTTCAACTAGACTGGTCTGTAAGCTTCAGGGATCTACGTGTCTTTGCCTCCCTCAATGTTGGGGTTATAGGAGTCCATCACCACGCATCCGGCTTTTACATGGGTGGTGGAACCCAAACTCAGGTCCTCAGGTTTATGTGCAGGTACTTTATCTACTCAGTTATCTCCCTAGTTCTGTGCTTTCAACCGAGGGCCAGGAGTCCCTGAATAGGGCTGGGGCTTAGCTGCGGACATCAGATGGAGGGTCAGCTGTGCTTCCTTAGGACTCCATTCCTGGCTTCGGCTCTTACGCAGCCTGTATGCCCATCTGGCTCCCCACCTGGCCTCCCTGCCATCATCCTGATGGCTTGTTGGGTGCCTTGATGCCATATGGTAGACAGAGAAGTCCAGGTTCCTCTCTTGGGCTTTGTTGGGATGGGTGCACATGACCATGGCCTGCTGTGTGTTGACCATACATGCTTGGATTGGGATTCCTACCTCAGGTCCCTGCCAGCCTGCCTTCTTACTTTCTGAGTCTTGCCCCCCACCTCAGCCTTATTTTCAAGGGACTTAGCTTGTTTTACTTAGTTTTCTTGTTACTGTGACGAAACACCCCTGAAGCAACTTAAGAAATAGTTAAAGTGCACGCCTTTAATTCCAGCACTTGGGAGTCAGAGGAAGGTGGATCTCTGAGTTTGAGGCCAGCCTGGTCTACAAAGTGAGTTCCAGAACAGCCAGAGCTGCACAGAGAAACTCTGTCTCAGAAATAAAATAAAACAAAGAAAGAAAAAAGGAAAGAAAGAAAAGTTTATTTGGCTTATGTTTGAGAGCACCATCTAAGATGGATGCTGGTGCTTAGCTCACTTTCTCCTTCTATTCCATTAGGGACCCTGGATGGTGGGATGCTACCACCCTCAGCTAAAGTTGGTCTTCCAGTCTCAGGTAACTTACTCCAGATAACCCCTCACAATCAACATTATCTATTATGCTGTGTCTGTAGCAAGAGCAGAGAATGAGTGTGTCATCTTTCTGGATGTGGATCAGAACACTGTCCTTTGTCTTGACTGCTGGGATCACACAGGAATGACAGACCCACCCCGAGCTCAGAACTTCTACATTGTTCTCACATTGCTTTGTTGTCTCTCAGTCGCCAGAGTTACTGATATCATCCATCGCTCTACCTCAGCACCTGCTCTGGGCCCCAGCCCCTCTGGCAGCAGCAGGGTGGATTGAGTTTTGTTGTTTCTTTGTCGTATTAGAGAACTTTTCATTTTCCTGCCTGGATACTGATTTACATGAAAAGCAGAGCATTCTCATTATAGTTTGGTAGCTTCTGCCAAGTGCCTGTCGGAACGTCTGTACCTGTTTAGCTAGGACCCCCGGGAATGTCTGTTTACTTTCAGCCTGGCACGCTTTGCCTTGCCAATCTGATAGGCAAATCTAATAGCCATTTTCGCTTGTCTAATTAAAAGCTGCTTCTTCACCTTTTCTTATGCTTATTGGTTGTTTGCATTTTTTTTATTTGTAGACCAGCCATTTATATTCTTTATCCACTTTTATTTTTTAATCAATTGACAGATCTTTTTCTTATTGCCTTGCAACGTGTTAAATTCTTTCTTTGTTAGGCTGGCAATAGCCAGTCAGTTCTACTGTCTCCTCACGGCTGGTGTCTTTTGTCAGACAGAAGTTAGAAGTTTTGATGTAAGAAAGCAAGCTAACCCCTAAAGGACCGGTGGGAGGCAGGGTACCAGGCTGTGGTGCTGTGGGTTGGCCTCCAGGTTTCCTCTGCTCCTGACCCATCAGCTGTCTCTATTCTTCTACTTTCAAAAGAGAATTCAGGTGGGACGCAGGAGTAGAGCAAGCAGTCAAAAGCCCAATTAGAGCAAGCTGGGAAGTGGAAACAGCTTAGAAATTTCTAAAGAGCAGCCGGGGTCGGCAGCAGTGATCCTGATCCAGGCAAGCACCAGGCCTCAGTTTCTCCGCTCCTGTTGTTCCCTGGCTGTGAGGACACTCAGGGTGGGTACTTCCAGAATAGGGGCATACTTTTATGAAGTTCCATTTAGCCCAGAATTTAGTTTGTTATAAATAAATGTATCAGGTTTAAGAATATATAGGAACCAAGTACTCCTGAATTTGCACGGTTCACTGGGGAGAGGTAATGTCTTTGAGTATACTCCCCTGGGAGAAAAGTCCCTAAAGCTGGGCCTGGCTGGAGTCCACTACCACTTATTGCTCTTTATATCCTGGTTTGTGGATCTCTGAGCTGGTCCTGCTAGACAGCCCATGACTATTTTTTGTTCTTTACACCCTATTTTGGGGGTCCACTGGTCAATCTGTCCCTTGCTAACCTCCTGCCTAATCCTGGGACTGAACAGGCCAAAGACAAGGCTTCATGGGCAGGAGCATTTAGAGACTTTCACAAAGCCACCAGGGCACTGCTTGGGCTCTGCTCATTTTTATGAGGGCGTCACTCCATGAGGTAGCAGCAAGGTTCCCAGGGCTCTATTTATGAGGCTGAGTGTAACTAACAGATCTTGTTGAAAAGTAGTGTGATTATGAAACTTATTTTTTACCACACAGAAAGTCTGAAGGCAGTCGGCTTGGAGAGCAATTTAATAACTTAAAGGTCACACTCCAAGGAGGTTTATTGCTTAGAAAAAATAACTGCCAGCCATGACCATGACAGCATCCAGGGAACACAGGACACGACTGTATCCTCAGGACACGGAACACAGGACACATGACACATGACCGTATCCAGGGAAGGCAACTGGCCAGGCACAATTCTCATCTTCTCAGGACTCTTCGCTCTTTCGATTTTACTGACTGGAATGAACTCACTGTAAAGGACAGGAAGCAGAAACCGTCCCTCAGCCAAAGGACATCAGCCTCACCTGCCCCAGGGCATCGCTCAAGCCCTCCTGCTTCAGAGTCACACTCACCTGATGAACCAACTCCTGTCATCTGCTCACCTCATCTGCTTCCAGGTCAGGATGATTTCCAGGTAATTGGCTAGACGGGGTCACATGTTCCACCCTTTCCCTGACACATGGCCTGAACAGTGGAGATGGTGAGAGAATGCTTATGAGGAACCATCCGACTCTGTTTTGAAGGCAGGAGCCATTATGCTGTATTGTTAAAAATAAGTTTCTATTTACTGTAAGAGTTGAGTTGCTCTCTGTCTTCTGGAATCTGACCTTCCCAACTCATGACCTTGACTTGTTTTTGACAATACTCTTGACCTCTGGGGCCCTCCCTGACCACATGATGCTTCTTTGAGATTGTTTTCTGTATTTCCTTATTCTTCCCAGTGTCTCTCTTCTGAAAACCTGCTTCGCAACTGTGAGTGATTTTATTCCTTAAAAGTGGTCCAAGAAATGGATTCAGGGCTGCTCTTTTTAACAGGAGGCATTCGCTGGCCAGCTCTTGAATGCACCCCAATTTTCAAAAATCAAGCTTGGCTCAAATTTGGTAGTGGTTTTATTCTCGCTGCTGGGATTAACCCTTACCTGGATGGGAGCACCAGAAGGTGCTGACACAGTGTCAGAGTCATTATTGCTGGTTTCGTATCAGTTCACGTCAGTGTCTGAAGGTCAGCTCCTGCCACTGCTGGGCATGGATTTCCTTACCGTCTTCTCACCCCCTCATCAGTGAACCACGAAAGGACTTAGAAATGACCTGTTGCTTTTCTTCTTTGATCTTGTTTTTCCTCCTGCTCTGCCACATCTGTGACTGTCCACTTGGAAATGGTGGCAGACAAAGTGACTACTGTCACTATGGCCACAGTAAATGAAGCAGGCATTTTGAAAACCCTGCTTTCTACCTCTGGAGGTGCAGAGGTCATTGTGAAGGTCAATGACAACTCTCCTCCTTTATCCTGAGTTCTTGTCCGTTCCTGCCATGCTAACTGGAGACAATCTCCTCATGGTTTATGATCCCTCATGAACCCATTCTCAGCTTAGGAGTCAGAGCCTTGCAAAGACTCATGGTTACTGTGTGCCAGAACACATTCAGCTTGGAACGGGGCCAGATACTTACAGCTCCAAAATGGCTTGGCAGAGTGTCTGTGATGGGGCCTGAGATCTGTGCTGGGTGAAAATTCACCCTCATTTGTTAGCGATTAACTGGTTTGCAGATGGGGCTCAGTGTACCTCTGTGACCTCTCAGATATGCAGACTCATTCCTAACAGGAAAAGCAGTTATAAGAATCCTCCAGCTCAAGGCTGCCCCAGCTCAGGGTTCCATCAGCACAAGGCTGCCCCAGCTCAGGGTTCCTCCAGCACAAGGCTGCCCCAGCTCAGGGTTCTCCAGCACAAGGCTGCCCCAGCTCAGGGTTCTCCAGCACAAGGCTGCCCCAGCTCAGGGTTCCTCCAGCACAAGGCTGCCCCAGCTCAGGGTTCCTCCAGCACAAGGCTGCCCCAGCTCAGGGTTCTCCAGCACAAGGCTGCCCCAGCTCAGGGCTCCTTCAGGAAGGGGCTGCCCCAGCTCAGGGTTCCTCCAGGACAGCTCTGGGTTCCTCCTGGAAGGGGCTGCTCCAGAGAAGGGTTATGGGGAGGAAAAACATCATCAAGGGAAGAAGGGAACCTTGAGAATGAAAGCAGAGAGTGCAGCAGGCCCTGGGAAAACCTGGAACGCCCAAGACCTATGTGTTGCTTCCAGTCTGTGGGATTCCTGAACCCTGACTCTTGTAACAGTCAGGAAAGATACAAAGTGATGGTGGGGTCTGGGAGTCCTGGTAGCAGCGGGTGCATGCTTATGCTCAGAGCAAAAAAAATCTGGCTGAGAAGTAGACATAGGTTAATTTTCCCTCTTCTCAGCTAGAATGAATGTCTCTGGGCTCTTTCATGCCAAAGAACCCTAAACTTTAGACCCCCAGCCACAGGTCATGAATACCTAGTTCGGCAGTTCTCAGTCTTTGGTAACTAACCATTTGGAAGGTGAACAACCTCTTCAGAGGGGTCACATATCAGAATTCCTGCATATCAGGTATTTATGTTATGATTCATAACAATAGCAAAATTACACTTACGAAGTAACAACAAAGATCATTTTGTGGTCAGGGATCACTAAGACATGAGACCAGTATTAGAGGGTCTCAGCATTCGGAAGATTGGGAACCAGTGTCACAGACTCAGAAAAGAGCCAAGCCTACTGTAACAGGGGTGGGGCTATGGAGGCCCACCCACAAGTGACCCACTTCCTCTAACTAGACCCCACCTCAGAAGGGTTCCAAAATTCCCCAAAACAAAGCTGCTACCTGGGCACCAAGCGATCAGCACAGGAACTGAAGAGTCAGATCACATCAAGAACATCATGTGGAAATTAGCCTGGAGCTTTATAGCAAAGAAGGGATGGTGGTTACAACACATGCATGACGGAGCTCAGACACTCCAGAAGTTTCCAGGGCAATCTCACTGAGCAGAAAGAGCTTTTCTTAAAAAGAAAAGTGAATTTTGTGGGTTGCAGTTTTTAAAATCTACCTTTGACCAGTGCTTGGCACATAAAGGAGCAGCAGAGATGTTCAGCAGGGCACTGTTTACCTCACTGGGACACTGGGAGTCACTGGAGCAGAACACATGCTGCCGTTATACTGTCCCCGACACTGCATTGCAGTGTCTTCATATCTCACTCACCTCGTCTCCGAGCCCTGGCAGAGCTGGTTACCACAAAAAGCAAGTAAGAAAAGATCAGGCTGGGCTGGGTCAGGCTGTAGGATCAAAGCGGGGTGGGAGGGTGGGGAGTGGGGGGGTGAAAGGTGGGGGGAGCCTTCCACAGGAAGACGGCCTCTCCATATCCCTCCCTTCCCACTCAGGGACACAGATTGAGGGGGTCTTTCTTCCTCTTCCCACAGGAGCATGGGGTGGGGGCATCGCACACAGCTTGGCTCTTCCTCTTCTGCCCTGAGGTGACACACAGGAAGTAGGAGAGTGACAGCCCCCACCTTCACCCCTGGGGCTGTGGTGCAGCTTCCATGGGACACTTCCACACAGCACTGAGGGATCAAAGGTCCCACCAGTGTGTCCTGCAGTCCCTGGTCCCCTCTGTGCCTGTGCTGTGGACTCTCCTAAGAGCAATGCTTCTTCCTGCCTCAGCCTTGTCCAGGACGTACAGCTGGAGAGGGGACAGCTGATTTCATGTCCTGTCCCTGACCCTCAGCCCTTGATTTAACCACACATGCATCCTCCTCAGGCAGGTTCCTCTGTCACTTCCATGTAAGTGACAGGCTGAGCTCAATGGCTGCCTCTGTTCTATTTATTTCCAGGATCTGCTTCATAAACCGTTGGACATCCAAGTTAATTTTCTTTATTGCTCTTAACTTCGCCTTCCAATTATGCAAAATGTCCTGCTGGAGCAGCTTCCAGCACAGGGTCCCATCTCCACTGACACTCGGAGCTGTGGGTCTCAGCCTTGACCGACAGGGGCAGTGGCCTCTCGTGTCAAGCCTCATCTTCTCCAAAATACAAAGGACTCAGAGACAAGATGTGTACCTGGGAGCTGTATGTCTGGACAGGCAAAAATTGTGAACTAAAAACAGCACCCACTGCAGCTGGCTTAATTGCTTTCTTTAAAAACCTTGGAATTGGGAATCATTGCTCATTTCTGTATTTGAGCAGGTGAGTTCTGTGATTTGTGTTTCCTTTGCCCTTAGAACTCTGAGGAGAGCTGCTGTGCTTGGTATCACAGCGGACCCTCAGTGATTCGTTCTAGAAGGCACTGAGCATCTGTTATGTGCAGGTATTTTTCCAGGCTTGAGTTCTGGCCAGAGACACTCATCAGACAGTGTGGGTCTCGTGTCACTTAGAAAGTGGCAGAAGCTATGTGAGAAAGCGAAGCTGGGAAGTGTCAGCTTGGGGCACAGAGACTTCAAGAGAGACTTGTGTGAACCCTGAAAGATGGGAAAGCAGGAGACTCTGAGAAAATGGCTCCGCGGTAACAGCAGTGCAAAGGTCCTGAGGTGGAGACAGAGGGTGGAGAGAAGGATGGAGATGTGGGAAGGCGAGCCTGCACTGGTGCTCTTCTCTCTCTGTGGAGGGGAGGAATGGCAAGATCTAATTTACCTCAAAAAGAACCACTCAGGTCATTTGTTTAGACTGAGGAGAGGGCATGCACAAAAGGCAATATGAGGCGGGGACCAACATCAGAGCTGTCCCCTGAATCCTACATATGGCATGAATATACCCTTACACATGAAGATGTAAACACACCCACAACTAAATAAAATATATTTTAAAAAACAATACATCATGCCATATGGATATACTGTTTCTGGGATTCCAAACTGTCACATTCATTGAAATAGCATGATAAAGAATACAAAATTCTCCTTAAATATTATCAGAATTCTTCCAGTAATTTGTTTTTTTAAAAAAACACAACCACACACACACACACACACACACACAGAGTGCAGGAGAATTGGCTGCAACGATTTTTGAAAAGCATGCAAACAGGCCAGGAATTGCTTTACATCCAATGAACTTCAACTTGAATTGCATGTGAGACAGATGAGTCTCGCCAGGCTGCCGTTCAGCAGAAAGAATTGTGGTGTCTGATTGAGCAATAAAAGTGCAGGACGGGGGCAGAAACACGTGTTCCGAGGACATTAGCTATTAGCCATGAGCCTTTCTCTGGCCAATGATCTTGCTGTGAAATCCAATATTGCTCAGGAGGGGAAACAAGGCCATGAGCTGGCAGCTGGTACACCACAGTCCATCAAGCAGCCTCAGAGATGTGCCACAGTCCATCTCCATTTTGGCAGGTTCTGTAAGTGGCATGAGTGTGTGTCATGCGGTAAGGGACAGGCCAGCAGCATAATAACCCGTATCTTTGCAAAAATTTCTCCTTCCTCACCTACTGACTGTCAACATAAAAACCATCCCACACCTCAAAGGAACAAATAGTAGTTTATTTTGGAGCCAGAACTGAGTAGCCAAGGCTTGGGGGTACAGATTTAGAGCACTCAAAATTCCAAGTTCCCATGAATTCAATTGTATGAAGTTCTCATAGGATTAGGACAAAGAAAGTCATAAAACATGTTTTGAATGTACCTGTGGAAACGCCAGATAGGCAGGTTATAACAAAGTGGGGGCATACCTTCAACAGGCCTCAAATGCTGCCTAGTGACGTTCTTAGCTTTTGGGTTGATGAAAATTAGGGGCCTGTTTATACATTTCAAAGTAGTTTACCCAATAGTCACAAGGTATTAGGGCACACACAGAGGTGGACAATAAATGACTACTGAGGGGCTAATATGGTCCAAGATAACTTGGCTTCTGGATCTGTAACATTCCAACCTCACCAGAGTCACTGAAGTTCTAACCAGTCAGCCAGTCTTGTAGAATGACCAGTGCGGCTGTGGCTTATTTCTGGGGACTTCAGTTAACACAACTGTAAAGAGATGCTGAACCTAGGCCACCTCCCCAGAGGTGCTACAAACCACACCCATGAGATTTCATCCACAGTGCTGTTTACCACCTGTGTGGCAGAATGCACTGGTCCTGCCACCTGTGCTGGTCAAACTTGTCACTCCGTGACAAATGTCTGAGAAAAGTGATTTACAAGAAGAGTCACTCTGGGAAAGCTTCAGTCTAAGGTCAACTACAGCTGTGGGTCTGAGGTGTTGGGGGATGCTGCTCACCTCATGGCAGCCAGGGTAATGTGAGACATGCCCTTCTCAACTGTGACCACCCCAGTGACCTGCTTCCTTCAATTGTCCATTGTCCACCATAGCACATCAGTCTATCTGTACTAGCAATTCATCAGTAAATTGATCTACTGATTGGATCAGAGCCCTCATGATCCACTGGCTTATCCAAAGCCCCATCTGTGAGAATTGTACTGGGGACCAAGATGTCACCACTAAGCCTTTGGAGGATATTTTCATGTTCAAACCATGGCAATATTATTCTCAAGTGACCAGTGATGTCAGGTGGGGCTGCTTAATGTATGGTATCCTAATTATCTTTAAAATACACAAGGTTTTAAAGAAAATACATTGGCATGTGCAGGTGCATGGTATACATGTGTGTATATATATGTTCTCATAAGTATGGGCACATGTGTGTTCAGGTGCATGTGTATGTTGAGTTGACAATGAGTGTCCTCTACGACTCTCAGTTTACTTACTGAGGCAGGGTTGCTCTTTGAGTTCCGAGCTCTGATTCAGCTAGTCTAGCCTGTCAGCTTGCCTCAGGCATCCCCTGTCTATAAGCAGCCACCATGTCTACCCAGTTTTTAAGTAGGTTCTGGGACCTGAATTTTAATCTTTACACTCTTGTGGTCAGTGTGTATCCACTGAGCTATACCTGGTCCCCAGTAACATATACTGAAAGGTCCAATGTTGGTGATTATTCTGTGCTGATAGGACCATGAGGAACTGTACATTCTCAACAGTCATCACTGGAAGTCAAATGATGCTACACCAACAGAGGCCACCCCTGTGAAATAACAAACACACTTGGTCTCTGCACCAGCACTCTGGCTCCTGTGTACTTCTGCTGTGGGTTCCCGCATCCAGATACTGACAACCAAGGTCATACATCACATTTTGTTGGTGGGAACCAGAGACAGAAACAATGTGAACAGCCCTCTGTGGGAGGCTGATTAAAAATAAAACCAAGCCAAATAAAGACAGTGGGATACAGGCATTCTGAAAGAGCCTGAAATGGATAAAACACATAGGTGGTGGGATCATTATTGTTGTGTATGGGGGACGCGTGATGCTGGATGCTGTGGCTGCTGCTCATTGGGTTTGTATTTGCATAAAGGAGGAATGAAGACATTGGACACTAATAATGTAGTGACCTGTCATCCTCCTGCCTCCACTTCCCAGCTACAGGGACTACGATTCCTGCATCCTGTTTGTACCGTGCTGGGGATGGAACGCTGTGGGTTGCGCATGCTAGGCAAGCGTTCTATAAGCTGAGCTGAACTCTGAATTTTAAGCCATCTGAATAAATTGTCAGGCAAGCACTTAAGTAGTTTTCAAACAACCTTCTTTTTTGAGTTGAGTTATGTGAGGGTCAAACAGTATTTGGAATCAATGAAGGTCAGTGCTAGGGAAGCTGTTGGGGTTTTGTTGATCAGGATACAAAGAACGCAGTGACCATTCTTAGCCCCTGCTGATGCCTGCTGCTGGCCTCTTGATTGGACTCAGAACACCACCCAGGCAGCCTTGGAGTAGTAAGAGTGAGTCCATTTAGACAATGATCCCACCATGCTTCACAGATTGCCTAGAGAGGAACACCAACCAGCCCATGGCTCTGTTTCAGAATCATGGCTTCTGAGCTGAGCAGCCACTGATCCCACACCAGCAGATCTGAGCTGAGCAACCACTGACCCCACACACCAGCAGATCTGAGCTGAGGCAGCCACTGACCCCACAGCAGCAGATCTGAGCTGAGCAGCCACTGACCCTACATACCAGCAGATCTGAACTGAGGCAGCCACTGACCCCACACACCAGCAGATCTAAGCTGGAATGGAGGTGGTAGGAAGAACATAGAAGACATCAAGTCTTTTCTGTGCTCCAGTTTTTCATCCTCAGCTGCTGTCTGTGGATGGATTCCCAGACAAAGCATTTTCATGCCTTATCTCTAAGCTTAAAAACTGAGTCTGGTAGGAGAGAAACAAAGCAATGGAAACACGGAACAGCAGCTGTCAGGGAACACAAGCAGGTCTTGGAGACTTCAGTCTCCCAAGGGCATCAGGGAAGTCAAGTTCATGGCTCTGCCCAGGGTTTTGACATTGCTGGGGTTTTTTTTTTTTCTTGTTTGTTTGTTTGTGTGGGTTTTTTGTTTGTTTTTTTAATTGAGTGAAGGCAAACTCTGAAAATACAGTCACTATTCAGAGAGGCAGCTGAGGAGGTAGATATTCCTGTGGTCCTCTTAGCATCTTGTGCTGCCATTGTGGGTTTCGGTATTTGTGTTTCATATTAACACCTGAGCTACCTGGAGACCATGTGCCTGCACGTGTTGAAGCATACTCTGGGAGGCTCTCACACTGCAGGGTGAGTGCTCATCCTGGTCTGGACTAGATGTTTCTCTCTATATGTGTCTGTTTGCCTTCCTAATCATGAGGACTACTTTTTTTTGTGGGGCTGGAGATGGAATCCAAGGCTTCCAACATGCTAAGCAAATGCTCTACCTCTGCGTTATGCCCATGGCTGTCTCCCTAGGGTAGAAGCCATAGCAGTGACTTCTTCCAGTCTCTCATGAGTTTGAGTATTGTTCAGTAGTCAATAAGCTGCAGTGTGGGCTACTGATAGCAGACAGCATGCACCATGAAGATGCTTGTTTTTGATCTCTTAGTGCCTTTATCAGTAGGAGGGCTGAGGAGGTGGCTTGTAAAAGCAGTTGCTTTACAAGAATAAACAGAATTCTTGCTTTACAAGAATAAATGAGTGGAATATTATTTTAACTGGGCAAAGATGTGTTGCATTTGTTTATGCTGCATTTGTTTAACTATGTAAAGGTGTGTTGCTGTTTTACCTTGCCTGCCTAAGGCATCTGATTGGTTTAATGAAAAGCTGAACGGTCAATAGCTAGGCAGAAGAAGGATAGGCGGGGCTGGTGGGCAGAGAATGATAATAATAGTAAGAAGAAGAAGAGAAGAAGGAAAAGAAAAAGAAAAGGAGGAGAGAGATAGATAGAAAGGGACTTGCCTGGGCCAGAAGGCAGGCAGACACTGAAGGAAGCAGATAAGTAAGATATGCAGAGAGAGAGAGAGAGAGAGAGAGAGAGAGAGAGAGAGAGAGAGAGAGAGAGAGAGAGCTAGCTAAGGCAAAAGGTAGATAAAGAGAAACAGGTTAATTTAAGTTAAAAGAGCTGGCCAGAAACAAGCCTAAGGTAGCCTGAGTGTTTATAACTAGTAAGAAGTCTCGGTATCATGATCTGGTAGCTCAGTGTTGCTTACCCCGCTCCTGGAAGCCTATTGCATTCAGGTCCACAGCACCCAGTTAAAAAGCCAGATGTGACAGCACATGGCTACAACCTTAGTGCTAGTGAGGCATTGACAGGGGGATCCTGGGGCTTACTGGCTGGTCAGTCTAGCTCAATTGGCCAGCTCCTCGACAAGCAAGAGGTCATGTTTCAAAAACTAAGAAGAAAGCAACTGAAGACAAGATGAGATGTAGCCTCTGACCTCACATGCATGCACACACATGTACACATGGAAGACCACTCCCCCAGAGTGTTCTATAATACATATAATTACTGAACAAGGCTCAGATGTGTCTCAACATATCACCTAACTACAGATGCAAACCTCAGTTCTAATGAGACCAAGAGCTCAGGCTGTGTGTTGAGGGAGGCTGTGAGGCTATACTTCAAGGTGATCTTGAGGCTGGCTGGCATCAATCTCAGGCAAATAGTGAAACCTTCCAGGTTTAGCACAGACACTTATAGGCTTCTCAGCAGGGGTAGCAAATAAAAAGATATTTATTAAAAAAAATTGATGATCCAGAAGGCTTCTGGGATGAGCGCACTCTAGTTAGTGACTTCCTGGAGGATCTGTTAGCACAGAGACATGGGAAGGATGAGGAGGGGCCTGATGTCATCTATACAAATGAACGCAAGGCAGAAACATCTGTCACCTCTGTTACAAAGGGTGCAAGGGGTGGGGGTCGGGTGTCCGAAAGCTGGACAGACAGACACACAACCCAGGAGGTGGTGGGTGATGAGGGGAATAGGTACAAGGTTTCTTGAGGTTTGTGTTGACTCAGAGAGGTACACACAATTGCTCGTGAGCTCACAACTTGCAAGACAAAGCCTTGGTCCAGCTTCTCTGTATTCCCTATTCCCTATAGTTCAGAGGGCCTGGCCCTGAGGAACTTGAGTGACAGGTGTCAACAGCATCAACTCCATTGAGAAACTTTAGTAATCTTTTTCTTTGTTTTTTATAGTTTCGTTCATGCACACATTGATCATATCATACCCACCGCCAGGTCCCCCCTCACTTCTGTTAGACATCCTGCAATGTGTGCTATTCTCAGAATGAAAGAGATGGGCTGTGAAAGGTTCCAGGTCACTCCTGTCTGTAGGCAGGACTCTGATGTAACATCATATGGTGATGGCTACAAAGGACAGCAGAACTGTATATCGGTGATGCCAATGTTTGGAGGGATCAAAGCTCATTCTGTGAATCATTGGCTGTCGGTTCAGCACCTCCATTAATCCAAAGTGACCTTGAACCCCAGATGGGATCTTTCTGGTGGGATTGTTCCCAGATTAGAAGCTACTGGCACAGTGTCACATGGGAAGGGAGAAGGGGTTGGCCTCAGAATTTTCTCCTTATTTTGGTGTCACTTGCTTAACCTTGAAGTTTCCTTCCTTCCTTCCTAAGAAGATTTTATTTATTATTTATTCTTATTGTGGGACAGAGGGAGGTGTGTCTACAGTAGGTCAGAAGACAACCTTGTGGAGTCAGTTCTCTTTTTGCCTTTACATGGGTACTGGGGATTGAACTCAGGTTGTCAGGTTTGCATGGCAAGGACCTTCACCACTGAACCATAGAACCAGCACAGTTTAAAGGGCCCTGAGATGCTTCTCAAAGAGAATAGAGTTGATGTGCAAGTATGGCCAATGCCCCTGCATGCAAATGACCCAAAAGCCCAAGCTAACAACAAAGAGAGGGCATGACGGTGTGAGGGAACCTCAGAGCCCCCTCACTGTGTGGCCAGGGTTCTGTTCCCCCTCCTGCCATTTGACCTCAGCTTCCAGAGGGCAGATGGAATGCCATCCCCTTTCTGAAGAATCCTAGCAGGTGGTATAACTTTCTCGGGCTAATGGGACTCTAGTGAGTGTGACATGAGGGAGGTCGCTGTTGTGCCTGGTGGGCACACGGGTTCTTGCCTTTCTGCCGTGAGAGTGAGGAAGACAGGGTGTGAGCATGTTCCAAACCCTACAGAGACCGTGAGGCAGGAGGAGATGGTTGATCTGTAAAATAGAGGGCATGGGTTCACCTGCAGATCCCAAGAGACAACAATGCTTGTCTTTCTTTAACCCACTGGGTTCTGGGACTATCTCTCGTGTGTGTGTGTGTGTGTGCGCGTGTACAGAATATTTCTTTTTCTATTGCTTTTATCTTCTTTTCTGACAGTGTCTCTCTGAACCCAGAACTCATTGATTTGACTAGACTGGCTGTTAGCCATTCCTCTGGGATCTTTCCTGTCTCTGCCTCCCCAGTGTTGGAATTTTAGGCATGCATCACTCTGTCTGGCTCTTTTATGGGTGTCTTGGCAATTCAAACTTGGTCCTCACGCTTACATGACAAGCACTGGCTGTCTGAACCACTTTCCTTGCCCTCTATGGCTGTTTCCTCTTTGTTGGTTGTACATATTATTTAGAATCCATTGAAGAGTCAGGGCTAATTGAGTAGGTTTCTGACCAAAGACCGCCCAGGCCTCCCTTGCCTAGGGATGGCACCGCCCACAGAGGACTGGGTCCTTCTACATCAATTAGCAGTCAAGAAAATGTTCCAGAGATAAGCCCACAGGTCAATGCATTGGAGGCAATTCCTCTACTGAGGTTTTTCTCTTCTCACGTGTCTCTAGTTTGTGTCTGACACCTGAAGCTAAATGTGACATTGTGTGAACAAAGAAAGTCAGAGTGTTCTTGCTCTCTGAGGCTGTGGTTAGTGGGCCCTGACTCCACTGTAGGACACTGTCTTCTTAACTTTCTGTTTCTACTTCCTAACAGACTGAAGTAAAATACACACCACACTTTATACAGTTATAGGACATACACCACACTGCACACAGCTATAGGACATATCCACACTGCACACAGCTATAGGACATACACCACACTGCACACAGCTATAGGACATACACCACACTGCACACAGCTATAGGACATACACCACACTGCACACAGCTATAGGACATACACCACACTGCACACAGCTACAGGACATACACCACACTGCATATAGTTATAGGACATACACCACACTGCACACAGCTATAGGACATACACCACACTGCACATAGTTATAGGACATATACCACACTGCACACAGCTATAGGACA